>JBAMJV010003460.1:0-198498 GCA_037951105.1 Echinarachnius parma
TAGTACCGTATACGAAATCAGTAATGGGATGAATGCGCGCTTGGTGTGTTTCGGCTGGCCCGTGAGTGGGATTTGTATCGTTCTGTGGGGTGTAAAACGTCTTGGAAATTACTCTGGAATTTAATAACCATACCGGATATTTGGAAATTAGTAATAGGAATACATAACTACATATTTTTACGTGAAGGTGAGTTGGTTGGATTATCCGTTGGACCGATAAATATTGTATAAATCGATGCTACATGGTTCGGGTGTGTTCATCTCTCGCATCAATCAAGGCCTCTCCGATTGCCCCTTGGAATAGCATCCAAACGTAACGGGAGGATAACGGGAAACCTACGGCTATGGCTTCACCAGTGCAGTGGCTTCCCTATATTTTATGTTGTCTGTACAAGTCTAGTAGTAGTAAGAGTAGGCTAGTCCACTCCATGGCACAGATACCATGACATGTTGCAAACCTTCACACATAATTGTTAATACTAATATATCCACACTAAATATACCTGTAAAATAATGCAGCTAGTCATTATTCAGTTAAAGTTAAACAATCATTGAGAAACACGATGAAGCATTGACATGATTGAAGGGATTATTTTGCCTGTTTTACAATTGCCCTGTCACACACATTTTGATTTTTGTCTTGATTAGACTTTGTCTTGACTCTTGTGAAATCTTTTAATTGAGTGATGTGATGGTCCGATAGATGATGTCACTTTTTGCAGTATTGATGAACACAATAATATTATTTCTTTTTCATGTCATATTTGTCCTAAATTATGAATATTATTAAATGCTAAACATTAAGGCATTCAACTTCAACTTCGAGTTCAAGCATGTAAACTCACATTTATTTTTTTAATGATTTAAACCATTAGTATTGACTTTAAATTTAAAAAAATTATTTGTCCACCCACTTAAGTTTAGTTATCAATAAATGTCTGTGCATCATATGATTTTGAGCCCAATTCATTTTGTTCCTTATTTTGATGGATATTACCTAGACATAGTTTTCCACAATCTTTGAACATATTTTGGCATCAATATATATACTCCGCAAAAAAAGAAACTGGACACTTGTAAAAGTTGAAATATTTCATATTAATGTACGATAAAGTGTAGATTATCATATATCAAATTAAAGGGAATTTATTCCTCTGCATGCAGGGTATAAATTAAAGGTGTAATCGTTCATGCATGAAATGCCATAGTCAATTAACAATAGCAAGGTCTGTTTTCAAAAATAGCAAAAACAATGGAGGACCACACCATTCCACTAAAATGATCAGGATGATAGTAAGCGTTTCACTTAAAACAAGATGTGCGGGGCAAGTAAATTATGACATTATTTAACTTGATTGTTATGAACGATCTCTGCAAATACAAATTCGTCAATAAAACAGGGCCAGGTTATGAAAGCATCTTCATACTGGTCTGTATTAGAGGCATGAAGCTTGTCTGTTTAAGTGTGTCCGCTGCAATTTTAACCAGAGTTACCTAGAGAAATGTCATGTTAAAGACTGCCCAACTGTTTGACCAATGGTGACATCAGGTTTTGAAGATCTGTGGAGTACGGTAGAATTTTTGAGAAGAATTTATACAATTTTTCATGCTGAAATAAGGGCACAAACTGTGGTTTCGACTAATAAACCTTAGCCATGGAATTCCCTATTTTGTTACTTTTGGATGAAAATAAAACCTATAACGTTCACAATTTGTCTTCATTTATACTTTTTATTGAGATGAAGATAGAAAAGGTCACATTCGTGTTGAAAATTTATGCCATGTCATGAATAAAACGTTTTAGATTATGCTTATCAACATTTATATGGTTGAGTGGATGTTCCATTTTTGCTATTTTTGAAAACAGACCTTGCTGTGGTTAACTGATCGTGACAAGTCATGCATGAATGATTCCATTTAGATTTTATGCCAATATTGAAGAGGGTCGTTTTATCTTTAATTTGATATACAATATCATATATTTTATCGTAAATGAATATGAAATATTTGGTCTTATACAAGTGTCCAGTTTCTTTTTTTGCGGAGTATATATATAGTCTATCACTATCAGAGTCGGACAATGTCTTTAAATTTTATTGGAATGAGCAGGTGGGTGTTGCATAAAGAGTTGCAATTAATCGCAAAGCTGTGATTGATTGCAAGTCAGAAAACATGCGCACTTGAGCCAATTTGCAATTAAACGTATGACAAAGAGTGATAATTATCCTTTATTTTAGCAACTGAATTTGTTCAACTATATGTTGCGCTAAAAAGGAAAGGTGCCAATTTGAAGAGCAAACTGTGTGTATGAATCTGAATGGTCATACCTTAGTATCATAGTATAACCACATTTTACATTGTAAATGTGGGCTCTCCCATATGTTTACTCCTCGTTCACCACCTCCAGATGACGAGGACGTTATGGATTTTACCAACTTGGGGTCATACTCGTCTAGAGGATTGGTAGTGGACGTGGAGTGAAGAGTCTTATCGTGAACAGACCCCATCAAAAACTTTTCAGGGGAAAACAAAAGTTTTCCAGGGTCTACTTTACAATTAAGCGCGCCTGCATGAAAATAGTACTATTGATTTTGCATTGATTTCAATCCAAATTATCAATTACTTAATTTTACAGCCGGAGCTTTTAAAAATTATTTTCAGCGGCTAAATTAGCCTGAGCCCCCATTTATTTGTTCACTGATACTTTATAATCTAAAGTGAACGTACAAAGCTAATCTCTTGGTGTGACCCGATTCTGCTTAACTGAGTGTACACAATTAGCTTAGTATTGTGCTATTATGGTACTGACTACTGAGGTCAGAGGCATGTGCCAGTGGCATAGTTACTTAAATTTCATAGCGAGCTTGTTGGACAAGATTTTCTACATGTATGTCCAATTAAATCCACCTAAATCTAAATTTATCTATAACTTGCACCTCCCATCTCAATATCAGTCAAAGGAGTTCCTGCAAAATAATCACAGTAGGTTCGCCCTGAATCAAAAGTTTATTCTTTATCTGGTACTCTCAACTCTATGTGAAAATATAGTCCATCCAATATAATTTTACTGTATTGCTATTAGGCAGCAGGGCATTGTTCTTGTGACTGAACACAAAATTATTATGCCAACATTTTGTGTATCATTATGATGTGAAATATTTATTTTCAAATCAAAGCTTGACTGCGGATCTCCATTTTGAACATGCTACTTTGTGCGCATTGCACAACACTGAGCCAATGTGTCGCGCCCGCCGTGCAAGATGGCACCACACATATATGATAAACGTTCCGAACCACCTTTAAGTGGACTTTTGGTAGAGTACAGTAAAGTATTCTAGCGCACAACTAGGAAAATTGAAATTGTAATTTTATTGCTAATCTATCACTTATTTTCCTGCTGATAGTTTGTAAGAAATTCCATTTACTAGGTGAAATTCCACTTTTCACCAACTGTGTTACTCCACCCTGGCATAATCCACAACTTTGTTGAAGTGTTCTTTTTGAAAGGGGCCAAAACCAGGTCAGAGGTCAACATACATAAAGGTCCAATCAGCTTTATGCAGTGAAAATAGGCATTTAATTTTACCTTTGTAACCCAATCAAAGCAAGTATTCAGCTGTCGGATATCATAATCACTCCAGAAAAGTTTGGTTTGAAAGGTGTTGACATCTTTTTATGATCAAATGGATTTTTGAAAAGCCTGTTTGGCTGTTTCAAACATAAATTTGTGTGTTTGTGTCTAACTTTTATCAATATATGTTGTTGTTTTGTGTTCGTAGGAGACTGAGACATAGGCTTACAGCCATGTCGATGGAAACGGAAAACAACGGGATGAAGTGGGACATCAACGAGGAGAATGATGCCAGCTTGGACGATGGCGGTGCCAAGCTGTTCGAACGTTCTCGTATCAGAGCCCTTGCAGGTCAGACTTTTAATAAGTTTTCTTTGTCAGTTTATGTCTTTGCCACTGAAATTTTGAATTTTTCACTAGAACATAAATATAATTCCTCATAATAGAAAACAACATTTCATAATGCTTAATTTTTTGTTTACGATAAAACTTTGAATGTAAATAAGTGACCTCACACAAGTAACACCACAAAACGACCATTGTGTCGCAATGGTAGTTTGTCCAGTATTAAATGAAATAGTCAAATTTTGTTTAACATGAGATTCAGGATTTTGGTATTTCCTGAATGAAATTTTGAGCATCAGAAATCATGTGTAACTATGATTTTTTATCAAATAAATATGATCATGTTACAGCGCTTGGATGGCCACCGATCTTTGAAGTGGCCCGTTTTCTCCCTAATTTTAAAACTGCTTCAGCCATGTTCCAAATCTTGGGCGCTCATTTTGGCAGTGTTTGTGTAGTCCGAATATGACAAATTATATATCCATTTGAAAGGTAATGACTTCTTATTCAATGTCATGTGAAAATCAGCACAATTGTTTTTCCTGACTTATTGGTCGTTTAGTGGTATAAGCCAGGTCACAGATCATTAATGATCACTAATGGCAGGTGTCATTTTCAAGTACATTTTTATTTGCTCATTTTAGTTATAAATTCAAGATATTTAAGCCTTCAACTGTGCATGATTTTATGCCTAAATCCATCTTTAATTCTCTTTATTTCTTACTGGTTTACAGATGAGCGTGAAATGGTGCAGAAGAAAACATTCACAAAATGGGTGAACTCACATTTACAAAGAGTAGGATGTCGAATAGTGGATCTATATACGGATTTATATGACGGTCGCATGCTCATCAAATTACTTGAAGTTTTAGCAGGGGAAAAACTGGTAAGTAAAAATATACTTTGTCAATCCATACATTTGCACTTTTTTTTCAGATATTCAGTTCGAGTAGATAGCTTGGAAATGTCACTTAATAACAGAAGGTACTACCAAATTAGATCTGGAGTTTCTAAATCATTGATATAAAAGTATACATGTGTATGAAATGAACGTCGAAACTGAAATAATCATGTACACCAATTAAATAGAGTTATAGTGCAGACTGCAGAATTGAGCTGTTCGAGAATATTAGATTTATTTCAAAACGTGCTAAATTACATCATTGAGTTCACATACAGAATTCAATCTTTTTGTTTGGTGTTCATTTCCCATATAGGATGCTAATTTAATATAGAGCAAATATATGCTTTTCTTCACTTCACATGGCTTCAGGATTACAAATTCCACCACAAAAGCAATAGGAAGTTGTATTCTTCCTGTATTGGACCATTTGGGGAGATAGTATGAATGTATGCCTCCTGAAGCATTACATTTTTCTTTTGATACACCAGCATTCATTATTAAGATTAGATTGTATTAATCATTTTGCAAAAAGAAAACAATGGATTAATTTGATGATTGTATAATGTAAGTAATGTAATATAGAGATTGTCTTTAATTATACTAGACAATTATTGGAAAAAAAGTAATGTATTTTTGGAAACTCCACATGTGTACACATTGTTTTCAGATAGTAGAATAAGGTGTCACTGTGACGACTAAAGCCCAATGTACACAGAGCCGACTTGACCCAATCCAACTAGTTTTCGGTCAGGCTAGATTCGGGCCCGAACAGTTGGAGCCAGTTTAACACGTTGAATCAGCCTCGACTGGCTTTTTATTTTAAAGCAGATTTTAGCATCAATTTATTTTAATAATGTGAGAAAATAGAACAGACTGTGATCAATTGCTTTATTCAAATGAAATAATATTGTAAAGCAACGCTCGAAATTGGCGTAGGCCCGATGGCCCGGGGCCAGTAAAAGTTGCGGTCGGGCCAGTAAAAACATGAAAATGCCAAAGTTTGGTGGCCCGATCGGGCCACCAAATGTTTAAACCATTAGAAGACAACATTAAGGAATATGAATTGCAAGTTTGACACCTCTTAAAAACACTTTAATTGTGATTTAAATATTTGTAAGAAATGAAAAGGACGGACATAAAAAGTCGCAAGCGCACTTGCACTTGTTGAATGAATCCTTATTTATGCCGACAAATATGTGCTATTTCCTCATATGAACACTCTCCCTTGAATTATATAGTTCTTGCATGATAAATCATGGTAAAATTAAACAACTTCCAGGGGTGTGTAATCACTAAAAGCAAAAGCATGCTTATGCTGTTTTCTTAATTTCACACACCCCCCTTGGAAGCCTTTGCAACATGTAGAATATAAACATAGAACAACCAATCCACAGAGGGAGTGTGTGTGCATACTAAGACCTATCAAAACACATGTCTAGCTTTTCACATTCATTCATATTGCCAAGTGCAGTGTGCATGCTTTGCGATACCGTCCGCGATACCGTCAATAAAGGGGAATAATTTCATCTTTCGGATCATTATTCATATTTTTGAAGGTATTAGAAGGAATCATTTTTACAAGGTAGAGACTTGTGACTACTTCAAATTATTTTAGCTTTTAAAATAACAAAGATTTAAGTGATTTCATTTCCCAATTTGCCAATTTATCTTAGCTATGCTCAGTCCCATGTGTGTTTTTTTGTGTTGGTGATTTTATGGACCATAAAATAACAAAATCGTACATGGAAAAGGGCTTAGTTTCACCAGTTTATGACTCTTAGATGAAACTGCTCGATTCTAGGTTTTGTTTTGTTTATTCACTGATGGATTTCTTTAATGATGGTGGTAATTTTAACACATAACTTCCATAATTTACCAATTAATGACCGAGTAGTCATGACTCATGTTTTTCTTTGTTTGTACATTTTTATTTTCGGGCCACCAGAAAAAAAAGATAATTTAGAGCATTGGAATAACAAATGAAGGCTTTGCCCAGTACCCTGAAACTATGAATATGGTTATTGTATTAATTTTACTTTGTTTTTCCTTATTTTTTTTCGGGCCAGTAGATTTTGGTTTCGGGCCACCAAAATTGGAAAAATACACATTTTACTGGCCCGACCGGGCCACCAGCAAAAAAAGTTAATTTCGAGCATTGTGTAAAGGTTATTTGACTTACAATGTTAGTGCTTTAAAGCAGGGCACGATTATTGTAAAGGTTATTTGACTTAAAATGTTAGTGCTTTAAAGCAGGGCACGATTAGCACTTGCCCGCTTGCCCGGTCAAATCAAAATTTATGTTGGGCAAGTAACATTCCATAAATGGTCTAGTTTGGTTTTGGGAGAAAAAATTGCTTAAATGTGTACATCTCATCTAGAATCAAGGAAGAGATTTTGCCAAGTAGATTGAGCTATCTAGCGTGATTACTTGTCTATTGTTTCACATTGTTTTTTCGGGCAAGCCTACTTTTTCTGTTCGCGCGAGTAAAGTGTTAAAATTCATAAATTTTTCTTGCCCAAATGGGCTAGTAGGAAGAAAAGTTAGTGTGGAGGCTTGTATTATAAAGCATTGAGTAATTAATGTACTTAGATTAAATTGCTACGTGTACAACTGCAAGATCTATTTTAAATATTCAGTTATAGGCTACTAAATGAATGAGAAATATTTGCGATACATTGCTACATAATTGGAATGTTGCCTTGTCAGAGATTGCACTGAATCATCCCCCTGCTTTGCTTGAAATAAATCTGTGAACAATGTCACTGTAATTTGCATTATTCACTTAGCATCAATTTGATGCATTCAGCTCGTTAGATGATGCTTTCAGCTCGTACAGGCAATGCATCTAATGTGTGCACAGACAGTATGAGCACACATTACATACAATAGCTGGTAATGCGTTGCTCCTTGCTATGTCCATCGCTCTAGCAGAGGAGAAGGGTGTGTCATCCAGTGCAGCATGTACTGTACAGTGTAGTGAATGCAATGCATGTACTGTAGTATGCTCCAAGTGCATAGAATGCATGTCTGGTCTGACCTCCAACTCAAAAGCTTTCTATGTTTACACACTGGAGCAGATGCAATCTCAGTACATGTACATATGTACATAATAAATATGTACACAGCAGATTTTATTGTTTGGGGCTCATATTAAAACAGCATCCTCTTTGTGAAATTATGTTAAATATAAATTATAGTATATGGCCCAGTGATTGTAATGATGTAGGGTGTATACCTGTACAGTAAGGAGAAAATTGTAAATTACTAAGGTGTTCATGTAGTATGAATGTTTTTGTTGCATCACAGCATCAGTCATGAATATAAAAAACAGTATTTAAATATGTTTGCAGAGTGCAGACTCCACTAAAGTACAGGTTTAAATTTCTTTTTTTCAAAGAGATAATGTCTATTGACCACCCCTTGAATTGAATTAAATAAATAGCTTGCAGATCTATGCCAGATTGCTTAGCAAACTGCATAAATCACCAAATTAATGCCTAAAATTATGTTTGGTCTATCATCAAAAAATGTCACTGGTGTGTCAAAAGTGTCATGAAAATATATAGGAACAGTAGGAGTGATAGTACAATGTATTCATATTTGTAAAATATTATTGGAAAACAGAGAATAAAAATTTAATGGTTTGTGACCTGTGACATATTCAATGAATATTTTCATGAGTAACAGGTTTTGCTTGTTGATTGATAGATAATGCTAAATGTCTGTTTGTAAAATGGATGATTAAACTTACATTGTGCAGGTAAGTTTGTACTTCTAATTCTAAATGTTAATATTTGGGCCTGACACGGGGAACGTCAACATGTATAATAGATCGTCTTGTCTGCAAATCACCAAAATGTGTAGGAGTACACAAATACTCTCTAAAATTGAAGTATATTCAACAATATGAAATTAGCATGAAAATGTATCACATTTACAGTATTTGTTCGTTCAGTTTACATAGTACAGTGCTCATTTGCATGCAAGACTTTGCACTGGCACTTCAAGCACGTATGTTGGGGGTGGGGAGTGTGCTTTTCATTATATAAATGTGTTTTTCTATGCTTTTATTTGTCGTGTGACTCTTCTCTGCAAATATTCTTCATTCATGACTGGGTGTACACTTATGTACAGTAAAATGTGTAATGCATCACAAATGTGCAGACGACAGAGTAAACCTCAAGACGTGTATACACATAAAATGCATGCATGTAGGCATTAGAAACTTTTGTAGTACCCTACCCACGCATCGCTGCTATCTCTGCAAGAGACTGCATGTGTGCTCAGATAGCGAAACAGATATTCAGTGTTTGCTGTTCCGTGTGAGTCATCCTTGCTCATTGAAACGTGGCAAGTCGACATCTGCAAGCACACCACTTGTGTACAATACAATTATTCTACAATCTACATTTACAATGCATGTTGTAGCTCAATTCTGACAGCTATGGCTACGCTCAGATCCATATGAATTGAATATAATTATGGCCCGTTTGTGTAGTTTTTGAGGTTTTTGTTCATTCAGGGACTCTTTCCACTCCCATGCTGACCTTGTATTCATTACAAATGGTATTCACGCCACAATAATGAGCAAGCAAGTGAATGAAGCATTATTATACGCACCCACCACGCCGAACAATGAATACATCTGTTGCAGACATGTACAATAAACGTTTTTTATGGCAATTCCAGCAATAGAAATGATTGAAGCGAACACACAAGTGATACCTGTACTTAAAATTGAGAGAGATATTAACTTTAAGAGATAAAAAGGGGAGCTGATTGTTGATTTCAATTCGTCTCCCAAGTACCTTCCCTGGGACGAAAAGTAATTTAAGGAAAGTACACTGTTTAACCCGTTCAGGACTGGTCCCGAAAATATTTGGGCTTTGGTCTATGAAGAATACATGTTGTAGCAAAATCAGTCCATCCTGAACGGGGATTGAGCTTTAAAAAGTAAGGTATATTTTAGTTTTGGTGTAGAGGGCGCTGCACAAAATAAATTTTGTTGTCGGGTAATGAAAAACTGAGTGTCAAATTTGAAAGAGCTTACAATTTTAATGACAGAATAAACTTGATTTGATCAAAATCGGTTCAGAAACAGCTGAAATATCAATAAATATATCCGATCGTAATAAATCTGGTGCCCAGATTTATTCGATGATTATTAAAAAAAAATTAAAAATGCCTACACTTTTTCAAACAATGTCAAAAGAGGTTTTTTAATAGTTGTTGATGATCCCTCTATCTAATCATTATTTCAACAAAACATCACATGTATACATAATTTTGTATGAAAAATGGTTGAAACCAATGCTTTTTTAGAGAGCGCCCTTTGTGTTTTAATATCAATTTTTTTTGTTGTAGTTTTTCTTCCGTGTACAAAGTGAGTGCAGTGAGTTACTGAATATCACTTTGCATTTTCGCTCATTACTTGGCCATGCAATGTCCATTTGACTTGAAATTTTCACACAATACCCTGTGGACATATGAGATAACAATCAACCATTCATCACTTTTTGCACATTTCAACAAAGTTACTAGATCCCTTTAAAACATAAAATGATGCTATTAATATTATGCCCAGTTTTAATCTCCACAGATCATTGATCAATGTCCCTTTTTAAAATTTGTATTATCTACATGTTGGTATTTTTAAGCAATTCACATTACATGTTTACATTGTTTTAATTAACTTTAATGTCTAAAAGAAAAAATCAGTTTGGCGTATTGGAGATATAATATGCTAATGAAGTTCTCCTGATTACATTAAATTGCAATATTATACTAATGTTTTACTTCTCCTCTTTTTCATCTTGCAGCCCAAGCCCACCAAAGGAAAGATGAGAATTCACTGTTTAGAAAACGTAGACAAGGCATTACAGTTCCTAAAGGAGAAGAGAGTGCATCTAGAGAACATGGGGTCACATGACATTGTAGATAGTAACCACAGACTGACCCTCGGTCTCATCTGGACCATCATCCTTAGATTCCAGGTAAGTCACATGACATAGTTCCCTTTATTCATACCGTAAAACTCCGTGTATAAGGCGCACCCGTGTATAAGGCGCACCCCCAACTTTCTAAAAAAAAAAAAAAAAAAATTTTTTTTTAAATTTTTTTTTTTATTAATTTTTTTTTTTTTTTTTAGGACACCCTGTATTTTTTTTTTTGACACCCTGTAGTGCTGTTGGAATACTTACATCGCTGGTCTAGGGCATATCAAGAGCTTAATGTCAATTGTAGCTTTCATCATCATATACATTTTTTCACATACAAAATAGTGGTTAGTACACAAATTGCACACATTGAGCAATAACACTGGTGCTCATAAATATTCATATTCTTATTCATGAATATTCATAAGCACTTATACTCATTCAATATATGCAATTTTCTTAATTAACTAACAACTATTTTCAATTATGAGCAAAATTTATAACCACTGGTTAGATAATTGCATATATAATGAGTACCTGCTGCTCACGAATGTATGAATATTCATTAGCTGCAGTATTTGCTCAATAAACTTGCAATTTTTAAATTTGTAACCAATATTTGTTTTGTGTGAAAAAAGTATATCTTGCTGAATGCTACAACAGACAACAAGCTCTTGTCATGCTCTACACCGGTGTAATATGCAGTGAACATGACCACAGGGTGTCCCAAAAAAAAATTCTTAAAAAAAAAAAAAAAAAAAAAAAAAAAAAAAAAAAAAAAATGTTTTTTTTTTTTTTTTTTTTTTTGCTATACCTGTGTATAAGGCGCACCCCCGACTTTGAAATTTTTTCCGACGGAAAAAAGTGCGCCTTATACACAGAGTTTTACGGTACCCACCCTATACTTTTTGTGTCTCGTGCTCAATTTTGAGCCACATAAATAGAGAATAGGGTGCTTTCGATCTGCCCCGCTAACCATTGAACGGCTCGAGATTACGCCTCTATTGAACTGGCTTGACTAGACATGTTAGCTGTCATTCGTTACCTGTTCGATTTCACACGAATGTTGACGCTCGTTCAGTCCTGTCGCTCTCGCCCGAACACAGACACACAGAAACAGTGCAATACGAAGCACAGCTGGCCATAGGCTAAGCCTAACCATTTTTCTCCCGGCCCTGGCCCATGGGCATGGCCACGGCATGCCGTAGTGATACTGTAGGTGATGCCGTAAATTTTTATTTCATAGTGCCATGCAAACAGGCCAAATACAATTTTGTGCCTATGGCTTGGCATTGTACGCAATCGCAATGAAAATTCAAACAGTAACATTTTAAAAGTACTAAAATTCAGTTTAGTTCAGTTTAAAAAATGAATTTATAATGGCCCGGTCAGATATCAACGGATATCGGAAACGTATGCCCAACAAATAGACAATTTGCGAAATTAAATTATCCGGTGATGAAAGTCGTCTCCATTGCTTCATGTACAAAACATAGAACAACGTACATCACCGGACAAGGAACGGACAAGAAACGTATAGAATAGATGGAAAATTTAGCTCTCCGTTCGACATCCGTTTGCGCAATCCGTTGATATGTGACCGGGCTATAAACTATAAACATGAGACTCGCTTTTAGCATGATATTTTCCACGATATCATGCATAGAGAAAGGTATGACGTCACAAACTAAACACGGTGACCATCTTTTGGGTCGACGATGAAAACAGGGATAAACAAACGTGTGCTCAAATCGGACGGTGAGTGGTGGGTCCATATTGATGAATGTGCAGCGCATGAAAATGACGTCATCTCGAGACGTTCACTAGTGAACATGACAAATCGAAAGCACTCTACTGATCATTGAAACGTACAAGCCACACATTACCTCATATTTTCTGCTAGTGGCATGGGAAAAGGTGTGTGTGTGTGTGTTTTTTGAGGGGGGGGGGGGGGTGTTGAATATTGAAAGCCCACATTGAATCAAGTTGGTTCTTTGAAGTGAACATTTCTATTATATTCTTCTTTACATAGATAAAGAAGTACAGTGATGAAAGGTGTGAACATATGTTTTACGGGTTGGGTGGGGGAGGGGAAGACATGCGCAATTTAATGTGAAACAGTTGACTTGAAAAGGCTCTGTGCCTTGCAAAGTTAGCTATTGCACAGCACGAAAGATAAACCAAGGAGGTAGAAGACAGACAGTATGTAATATGATTCCTGTTGAAGTGAGAGATTACAAGTGTACACACATGTCCGTGAACATGACCTTTCAAACCGACTCCATGGTGGAATGTGAATTCCAGACTTTCTTAGCGTGCTGACCAAGCCTATGCAGTAATACAGTCCTACCCACTTCCTGAATTTAAAGCGAAAGCTGCTAAGATTTCCCCCCTCTTATCTTGCTTAAACTACTTGAATTATCCCATTGCAGAGAAATACATAGAAGGTACATCATGAAAGGTACAAACTTTTGTTTTTTAGGAACACAAAGACACGATTCAAAGAATAGTAGAAAACAGGATTGTATACTATATTTGTGTTTTTGTGATAGATCTGATGAAATTGAGGTACATTTTAGTATATTTTTATAAGTACAAGTTCCTCAGTTGAATTAATGTCGGGCTTTTAATAAAAACCTAAATGAAAACAAAATCATGTCGGGTTTGATTCGCTCTAAGACTCTTCAGAGATATTGTAAGCAAACAAGGAAAAATAATCATCATAAATCAGATTCATAGGGTGGAACATGTACAATAGACGGGGTGGTGAGGAAAAGAAAAAAATAATCCAGAATTGTTTTTGTCAGTTTTTAATATTGTCCCAGCTTAGACACAAGAGTTCAAGGTGTGGATGAATTGTTGATCGTAATAACACATCAGCTATTCATCGCTGACCCAACCCAGTCAGATGTAATTTGCAGGTTTCTACACTGATGAGACGAAGTGCGGGCGGTACATGTACTATGATGGCAAGAATATAAAGTGAGAGAGAGAGAGAGAGAAGAAAGAGAGCGAAATAGAAAGAGAGAGGAGAAACGAGTGATACCAGAGTACGCCTGCCAATGAATCGCTACGCAATACTACGCTGTATGGGAATTTTTGTGCAGGCATGCAGGCTTAATTTATGAACGGCTGCCTAGCCCCAAAGGCCGTGGCTGCATGCCACGCTTATTGAGATTGAACTACACCCATCTATTCACTGCATAACATTAAATGAACCCCTAAACCATGTACTATGTATGCATACTGTACAAGTGTAGTCTGTAAACTATAAACATCGTTAAATAATGCTTGTGCGCATATTACACAGTATACACATTTATTGTTTAAGGTAGCCTAATAATAACTGACAAAAAAGTCCCATGATTTTCACTTTTAAAAGTCATATTTTCTAGTACAAAAAGATACATTTTTGTAACAAATTAAATTGATAGTCCTAATTATTTTTAAGTAGACTGGTTCAATTAATATATTCCAATAGTTGTACATCAACTTGTGATGATACATGTATATGAAAACATGTGCATGTTGCACACTGTACGTGATGCAGATAATACTCGCATACGATGTACATGTAGGTATTATGTGTACACTATTTTGTTTTTGCATAAATGGTAATTAAGCAAGAGGAAATGTAGATTACTGACTCCAAACACCCAAATCTGATAAGAATCTAAAGGAGGTATTACAAAGGTGGAACTGGTAATTTTGCAGTGTTTTCCACCTTAGTCCTTATTGGAATTTCCTGTACCAAATATCAAGAATGAACTCTCTGTGCACATTATGCATCCCATTAAAATTCATTATGAAATCATGTGAATACTGCGGCTGTAGAGTACTGTACTGCAGTAAACAACAATTTTCTTTTTTTGCAGAAACTTTCTAAACAAAGGGTGAATCAGGTTAAACATAACAACTGAATTCACTGAATATTATAAAAATATTCATATCAGATTCATTTTGAAATTAAACAGAAGATCCATTATTTGTGGAGTCGCAAAGAAATATATGGGCCACAAGATTACAAGCTAGGAGTTGTTTTGAAACCTGTTAAAGTTAATGAATTAAATCATTAAAATGGTCAGTCGTACTGTCTATGGTATAAAGAGGTGCAAAGTCTCACAAAAACACCCCACATCAAAAAGAACTTGTGTTGTTTTTGTTGTTGTATAGTATACATGTTAATGTGTAATTAGTCCATTCACCAGAAATATCAAGAACATATATGCCAGAAGAGCTAAATATATTTAAGGCACATCTTGCAGCTTTCCCTTAATAATCTTGG
The DNA here is from genome assembly GCA_037951105.1 of Echinarachnius parma. NCBI lineage: Eukaryota > Metazoa > Echinodermata > Echinoidea > Clypeasteroida > Echinarachniidae > Echinarachnius > Echinarachnius parma. The sequence goes on from JBAMJV010003460.1 coordinate 15,043, forward strand.
AGTGTGCAAAATGTGCCACTAGATGGAGGAGGCGCAGGTGCTGTATTGTGGCAACCCTCCAGATATGACACCCTCCTGATGGCTTAGTAGTTTCCCCCAGTGTCAAATTTGACTAGTTTGCGTTTATTAGGACTGTTTTCCAGTAGCTTTGTGATGTGGTTTAACATCCATCTCCAAACCAGTATCAGTACTAGTAATATTTTGTTGGTATTTGCTGAGACGAGGAGCTGGATGGAAGCCCTGTGAAGATATTATGATCATGCCACCATATTTGTACCCAAATGGAAGGATTGGTGTAAGTAGCTTTCACAATCAATATAGTATAAATTGTGTAAAGTTGTTTGCATTCTGTAGAAATTAACCAATACTGAATGTATAGCATTGTATGCTGCAGTGTGATGATTTTATCATTGCGGTTATTCTTGTTCTTGTCCCGTAACCACACCAGATTCAAGACATCCACTTTGAGGATCAGGACAACCAGGAGACGCGTTCGGCCAAGGACGCCCTGCTCCTGTGGTGCCAGATGAAGACGGCTGGCTACCCCAACGTGGACATCCGCAACTTCACCACCAGCTGGAGGGACGGGCTGGCCTTCAACGCCCTCGTCCACAAACACAGGCCGGACCTCATCGACTACAACAAGCTGACCAAAGTGCAGCCGGTCCAGAACCTCAACAACGCCTTCAACGTCGCCGAACAGAAGCTGGGACTCATGAAGCTCTTGGATCCCGAAGGTTTGTATTTTTGAATAAAACAAATTACCATGTAATTTCCAAAGTTGAATTGGTTACACACAAAAAGGGACCAGAGACAATACTTCATTGACTACAACAAGGTTACCAATGTTTACCCAATACAGAAACTCAACAGTGATATTAACATTGCTGATACACAAAAAATGGTACTCATAAAGCTTTTAGATCATGAAGGATTCTTTTTTTATTTTAACCCGTTCAGGACTGGTCCCGAAAATATTCGGGCTTGGGTCTATGGAGAATACATGTTATAGCAAAATTGATCTGTCTTGAACGGGTTAACCGTTAAATAACATTAATTTCCAAAATAAAATTCATAAAAAAAAAAACGAGACCAGACCTCGTCCCCATCTAATCAGTTCAGAATTTCAGGAATACCTTACAATGGGGGATGGTATTTCAATAAAATCATGCTACGTGCATGTAATGAAATATGTCACTCATCACTCATAATCACAAGTACAGACTGCACATACACCCACGTGTACCAAAGTGTACATGCTAGAGCAAAAAATTGTCAGTTGCCTGCTGATGCAGGAACGCATGTTATCTATTGCATCGAGAAGGACAGGACTGTAGAATGGCAGGGGCATAGGCAGAACGCTCTTGGACGTGATCCTTGACTTTTACATTTATTGATATCCAGCCGAGCATGACACAATAGACCTAGAACACACCCACAACCACAAGTAGAATGGCAGGAGACATACCAGCATAAATCAGTCTTGATAGATCATATATTATATCTCACAAGCTTTATTAGACCTAGTTAACTGTTATGATGATATTGTATGTAATATGAGACTTTAAAAAGTGTGCAGAACTGTGCACCTGTTCTTTATTCAATATTTAGGTGCTGGTAGTAATCACTTTTCATCTCATTATTAAAGTGCTAAATAGTAGTTAATTGACAATTACTTGTCAATAGGTATATTCAGATGACACTAATGCAGGCAGTTAGATACATGTGCAACTGTGTCGGTCGCACATTAAAGAAATACAATATAAACAAGCATTTTCCTTTCCCATTCTGAAATGTGCATCATTTTAACTTGTTAAAGACTAGTTAATTAAAGTATAGACCCCCTTGAGATATCATGCTTGCTCTCCTATTAGTAAAAAATAAAGTAAAACTTAGAATCTCCTCTTTTTGTTTAGGAATAACTAGAACAATTTCTCTACAGTGTAAGATGAATAAACTATCATGTTTGAATAGAATTTCCCTGACACTAAAATGTTTATATTGTAGGGCTTTCCATCCAGAAGAATTAGCATGGGTGACCCATTTATTTTTAAGGATAACTGGAAAATATGTTCTTTAAATAGTAAATGGTTTATGTAGGGCTTTCCTGAAGAAAACTATGTAAATCTAATTAAAAAACAAACATAAATTGGATATAACTCTGATTCAAATTCATGAACAAAGGGCTGTAGCCCCCCCCCCCCCCCACCCCAACAAAAAAAAAACACACACACAAAAAAGAAGAAGAAGAAGAAGGTACCAAAGTGTTAAAATATCTGTCAAATCAGATTTTGTTACCTATTTGTTTTGAATTTTATCTAAACATGAAGAGATATCCTTTAAAAAAAATCAAACAGACCTGTTAAAATTGTAAATTGAATTGTGTGGAATGTTCATTTATAATTAAAGATATCTGTATCTTCTAATCAACATTTCTTTTCTGATCGTCATAGTTACTTGACAAAAAATGCAATTAACAACATACATTTGTTTTTCAAATGTCCCCCTATTTCCATTAAGCTTTGAAATGATTGACCCTTTCAGGACTAATCTAAAAAATAAATGAGTGAGGGTCTTATGGAGAAAATGCCCAAATCAAATCATCTTTAACGGGTGAATTTTTTTAGTCGGAAACTCTTGATAATGGAGGACAAAATATGAACTTGATGGGAAAACTCTTTTATTGTAATATTGCCTATTTAACGGAAATATAATGATAAAGACATTATATCATATAAGCACTTTTGTTCTGATTTGGTAGATTTGACCATAAAATAGATTAATTTAAAGAAAATGATCAGGAAATGTTATCATACAATTAATGTGACCATTGACCACCCTTACAAGAAGTCCATCATCACGTATGTGGTGACCAAATTCCACTACTTCTCCAAGATGAAGGCGGAGACCTAAATTAGATTATTTCAAAGAGAATGGTAAACATTTTGTAATTCTACAATTGTTGTCCTTATTCTGTAGATGTGGTGGTAGACCACCCGGATGAGAAATCCATAATCACCTACGTGGTGACCTACTACCACTACTTCTCGAAGATGAAGGCGGAGACCGTCTCCGGCAAGCGAATCGGCAAGGTCATCAGCGGTGCCATCGACAACGACAAGCTGATCAACGAGTACGACAAGGTGACCTCTGACCTCCTGCGCTGGATCAGGCAGACCATCGAGATCCTAAATGACCGGGAGTTTGTCAACTCGCTGCAGGGCGTGCAACAGCAGCTCCTGGCTTTCAATACCTACCGGACAGTGGAGAAACCGCCCAAGTAAGTTTGAGATTAGGATTAGACCAAACAAGGTTTTATGTTGAGTTTGTAGCGTAGTTCAAAACTTTATTTCAGGAAAGGATGGGTGGGTAGCAAACTACAGCTCATCAAGAAAAGTAAAAACCGAAGAAAAGAAGAGAAATGCCATGATTTGTTTGAATCTTGGAAACTGTCTGTTATTACTAGCAAGGGAGCAGTATAACATATCTATTTCCTGCTATAAGAGTCATAGTTTCACATGATATGTGCTTATGATGATGGTGCAAAGAACTTACAGGACCATCACTGGGGATCTCTCTGTTCCTTGTCTTCAACATTTAAATATTTAGAGAATTATATCTTCTACATGGAAGGGAATTATATTTTCTACATTGAAACAGGGAAGGAAATGTGTCTCATGCATTGACACGTTTAGGGAATTCTGTATTCTGCATGGGAACATTGAGGGGATTCTGTGCTGGCTCCTTTTCCCCGACACGTGATATCTCATCACTGGAGTGCCCAAAACGCTTGCTACGCTTGACCTTTCAGTCAACTCTGCTGCTTTATATATAGCTGTCCCATGCCATTCCGGTAGCGCTCCTATTACGTAGTCCTGCGTCCCTGTGCCAAGCTGATTCAGAGCCGCCCTCGTTCTTAAGCACAGTTTTCCCGACCACGGCACATGACTCAGCAGAGCATGAGTGAAGACGAGGGATTTGGCTGAGTGTAAAGCATTGACTGAGCGACATGTGTCCGAAGCGTGGTTTTCCCTGAACCACGTGTAACAGATGGCACTGTATTACTGTGCTCATTGTGAACCTCTGCCCCTTAAAACTGGGCTAACTTAAATGACAAACATTTAATCATGATGTATAGAAGAAGAAAAATCTGAAGATTTAAGATAGCAAATGTATTCCTTTGTGTAAAAAATAGACAGAGACAAATTATTGTGTTTATTTGTTTGCAAATATGAATAATTTGGTATAGGAGTAGAAAAGGTACAAATTAGCAAAATGGTTTGTTTGTTGAACAGAAATAATTATTGTGGCACATTTTCAGGTTTTAATCAGTTTGTATAGAACTGGGGAAAATAATATGCGAAAGAAATTAAAATCAGTTAAATCAGGACAGTTATAAGTATGTTAAAATGTGTGAATTTAATTGAATTGGGTTAACATTTAATAAACCAAAGAATACGCATCTGGCTATACTTGGGATAGAACCCATACTTGCATGCAATGCACGTAGTGAAAATGTGTTTACAGTGTACATCGTATGCGTAGTAACTCGAGCTGGTGCTCTGCAAAACAAAAAAAGCTGCACGGTCTGAGGTTTCCATGGTAACATAGGAACATGATGGAGGGGACAGATAATCGAGCTGTGACGGGATAACACCAATACGCATGTGTGATGGATAACATCCTTCCACAGCTACCTCTCCTCACTCCACCCGGGTAATGTGAGATGACAGCCTATGTAAACTCAATGAGCTAGCTCTATACGTTGCACACTGCACGTGATAAGGGAAGTTGTGTGGGGGGGATGTTGGGGGAGGGGAATGGAGGGGAAGGGGGCATTATTGCAATGGATTTGAAATTATTGGTTATATCTGATCATTGAGGGAGTACTGATCAGATTAAGTCCCTGAAATTTGTCTCCAGTGATAAATTCAGTGAGCTAACTCTTCATGCTGCACAGGATATTAGGGACATTATGCATATGTGTATATATGCAGGGGAGGGAGTGGAAGGAAAGGGGACACTATCGCAACAGAATGAAATGACTGGTTTTATCAGAATAATTCCCTGAAAACTTTCTTGTATAATACATTCAATGAGCTAACTCTACATAATAAGGGGCATCATCTTTTCTGAGCGAGGAGGGGGAGGGGCAATGATAGGAATTAACAGACTGTTATATTTAGATTAAAATCCCGCTTTAATAGTTTTAACTTTGTGTATTTAAGGACCAAGGGAAGATGCGGTAATGAAATGAGATGAAATGCCAACACATATATCAACATCACTGGAGTTTGTCACTGAGAAGGCTCGTTTTGGCTCTCCTAATGAACTGACAAATTATCATAATCTAACCATTCTATGTTTCCCAAGTGTGTATGAGACGTCAATTTTAGTTAAGTGAAAGAGCTAACTTTACTTGCTACACAGGATGTGGGACATCACAACATGATAATGTTACAATTTACTTAAATCCCTGAAAGCTGTCATTATGAATTATTTTAATATCACATTGAACTGTAAAATATTATATTTCAAAAACATAATTCATGGCATTGACTCTGCTTCCATTACAATGTAAAAAAAAAACAGTACAAATGTTTGAATTAATGATTAAGAGGCTGGAATTATTTCCTTTTCATTCAGACATATGTATTGTTGATACTAAATTCAAAGAAAATTAAGGTTTGTGTTTGCGACTTAATGTTCCCAAACATTGCGGTGCCAATGTTCACACTAGGAAGAAGATATCCAGGAACCAGGAATCATACCCTCTAAAGCAAGGCAAAATCATTTATGATGATTAAGTTCCAACTTCTAAGGATGTATTTTATCATCTGACCTTATCCATCTTTTTCCCCTGACTTTTAAATTCTTCTGCCGTGTGTAGATTCTTTGAGAAGGGGAATGTTGAGGAGGTGTTGTTCACTAGCTATAGTAAGAAGAGCGCAAACAAACCAGGAATCGTACACTCTATTGATAGGAAGGCAAAATCATTCATGACATATTCATGATATATCTTCTGACCGTTTCACCCTGTTTATTTCTATCTAATCTTTTATCAACGTCTTTTTTCTTGCGCCCTGTATAGATTCATTGAGAAGGGGAACCTTGAGGTGCTGTTGTTCACTATCCAGAGTAAGATGAGAGCCAACAACCAGAAGCCATACACGCCCAAGGAGGGGAAACTCATTCATGACATCAACAAGGTTAGTTGATACTTGTCACAGTGCAGCGTACCAATTATTACATTCTTTATCACATTAACTAACCTTCATGTTCGGATTGAGTGTTATGAGAAAATTTTCCTGGCTTATTGATAGGAATTTTAGGATTAGTTGGCATTTTCTTGGCGTTAAAAAAGAATAACATATATTCATTGTCATGTTATGTTTTAGAAGTCTGAAGAAAATGGCAGAAATTAATAATGTAATTCAGGACTGGTCCCTAAAATAGTTTTGTCTGTGGTTTTATGGAAAATGCCTGTTTTACCCAAAACAAAAAAGTCTTAAACCATTTAAGTGGAAGAATGAGGTGACCGAGAAAACTTCTTACAGATTAAATTGGTAAACAAAAGGATGTCTGACAAGAAATAAACTCCACAATACTTTCATGAAAAACACATTCTTCTGCACGTTTTGAAACAGAAAAAATTTGCTTGTTTCTTATCAACAAAATTTGCTTGCTCATTTTTCATTCATATTGTATATTTCTGGTCAGTTTCCTCTATGTTTAACTTTACTTTATTTTGATGTGACATCACTAGGCGTGGGAAAATCTGGAGAAGTCGGAGCATGGCCGTGAGTTGGCGCTACGCCAGGAGCTGATCCGCCAGGAGAAACTGGAGCAGCTGGCGGCCCGCTTCGACCGCAAGTCAGCCATGCGCGAGACCTGGCTCAGCGAGAACCAGCGTCTGGTTGCCCAGGACAACTTTGGCTTCGACCTGCCCGCCGTTGAGGCGGCAGCTAAGAAACACGAGGCCATCGAGACCGACATCAAGGCCTACCAGGAGAGGGTGTTCGGTGTGGTGGCCGTGGCCCAGGAACTGGAGGAGGAGAGATACCATGACATTGAAAGGATCAATGCAAGGTACTGTTTGAATTATTAATATTGCGCTTTCATTTATATTTGTAAATTTCTGATCCCCCCAACGAAAAACAACAACATTAGAACAGAAGTAATGGAAATTAATATTATATTCTATATGATTTCTAAAGGTAAATTCAGCGAGAATTACTGAATATCCTTTATTTGAAATTCTTGTGCAGGAAAATGGATATCCCACCTTTTATGAATAACATATAAAGCCGTTGTAACAAATGCCAAAAAACCTGATTTGATTTTTGTATAAATACAGGAAAATCAACATCCTACGCCTGTGGGATTACCTGATAGAGCTGCTGAAGGCACGACGACACCGACTACAGCTGTCCCTGGACATCCAGAAACGCTTCCAGGAGATGGAACTGCTCCTCGACTCCATGGAAGAAACAAAGGTCAGTCCTTGTTTTCATTTATTGATTATTATTTTGTTAAAGTATTTTGCTGCATTGCGCTATGACTGTAAATCTTTTGATTTAAAACTAATGGTCACCATCCACTGAGCTTTAATCTTTGTAATAATTACTTACATCTAGAATCTAGATTGTGCATAATGATACTGCTATGATTCAATAATTGTTATGCACTGTGTTCATCATATTTTCAATGGTGAGAAGTCTGAGAATAATACAAAACTACTGTCCTGGGAAAAATCAAGCAAAATTAAAGAAGTAAAACAATATGAAGAAAACACTTGAATAAAGGTCATGGTCGTAAGTGATAAATATATATATTGACTCCCCACGTACAAAATGCTATTCCGTTATACTGTTATTGGCAAACCATTCTTGTACATTGATATGAGCTCCTAAGGATCCATTTCTTGTTTGGTTTGTTTCTTTGTGTTTGTGTGTGTGTGTGTGATGATCGGTGTGTGTGGGCTAGGTACATGTAATAAAACCCGTTTATTGGTTTTATGCATGGGTTATTGCCAATGTCCACCAGTTTCCAATATTGTTTCAGAATCCCCCCACAAATCCCAGCAAGACAAAAGCATCCCAGTTTATTATGACGTCAATATATCTCCCAAGACCCTACATTTCAATTTCATTGGAGCAATCATAAGCGCTTTCTACATTATTACTCTACATGTGAGGGTCATATAGAGAGGTGGAAAAAAAATCCTCAATATTGTCCAAGTAGGTGAATTTAGAATGTGGTGTTTGTGCGGAGAGTATTATTGTAGCCAGTACATGTACATTGTACATATCATAGGCATTGGACTAAAGGACAGCTATACCTTTCTGTGGTATAATCATATTTAAAAAGTTTCACTTTTAATAGATGTTTTTGTATTTTTATAACATTTGGTTAACTCTGGGGTGTGATCACTCGGGAACTATTTTTTTCAATCATTTTTTGACGCTCGGTTTTAATGGCTTGCAAGATCATTCCGATAGACGTAACGCCATAGCACATACATGTAGTGTATGGGACCGAATGCATGTACATTGAAGTAGGATGGAGTGTAACTACTATGATTGACTTTGATTTGCAGTATTAGGAAGCATTGGAAGAGCACCTTATGATACAACTTGATTATTAATTGAACACAGTGAAAGAGCACATGATGTCATGACTTTATTTGGTGATTGAATAATGCAGTGAAGCCCTAAATGAAAAGATTTGACCATTAATTAATGACTGACTGGTCATTTTCAGTTTTCAATCTGCAGTAAATTACATTGGAAGAGCACATGATGACACGACTTGATTGTTTGTTGATTGAATAATGCAGTGAAGCTCTAAATGAAAAGATTTGACAACTGATGATCAATAGATGAATAGATGTTGACCCTACATGTAAATGAAAATATTTGACCATTAATGACCCGTGGATGAATACCCTCTCGACCCGGACAGGTTCTTATGTTGTCGGAGGACTATGGCAAGCACTTGATGGGCGTAGAAGATCTGCTACAGAAACACAACATGCTGGAGTCGGACATTGTGGTGTACGGAGAGCAAGTCGCAACCATCAACAACCATGCTTCAAAATACACAGATCCAAACGGCCCAGACGGCTCAGGTGAGATTTCTAATATTATCTTCAGAGGAATATAAAAATGGTTATCTTATATTATTTAAGTGATTAAATTTGTATACTTGACACTGTGGGTCATTGTGGTATATGAAGAGCAAGTCGCAACCATCAACAGCCATGCTTCAAAATACACAAATCCAAACGGCCTGGGCAGACGGCTCAGGTGAGATTTCTAATATTTAACTTGAGAGGAATTTACAAATAATTAACATCATATTCAAGTGATGAAATGGTAATCTAATGCATAAGTGCATTTGAATTAACTCCATTATCACAGTCAACATGCAACATTGTTACTTACATTTGTAGTTAAATCTGTTGTATCCTCTGCCCTTGAACTTCTATAAGATAAAATAGCATTTTGTATCTGTTACGCATTATATTTCTGTAGGATAATGTATATTTCTTTGATGTAGATAAGGGTATATCCCCCTATTTGTGACCCAAAGCATTAAAGGGATCTAGTAACTTTGTTGAGATGTGCAAAAACTGATGAATGGTTGATGCAATGTATACTGTTGTTATCTCATATGTCCTCAGGGTATTGTGTGAAAATTTCAGGTCAAATGGACAATGTATGGCCAAGTAATGAGCGAAAATGCAAAGTGATATTGGGTGATATTCACCAACTCACTGCATTCACTTTGTACAGGGATGAAAATCTCGCCCGGAGATTTTCTTATCTAAATACTTCAAGCATACATATCTTTGTAATGAAAGGGAAATTTGAAAAACCGAAAGCTGTCCCATGATTTTATTGTTAATACGAATACAACAAGGTATAAAGGAACCGCTAGAATTACAATTTTATTTTGAGGATTTGGACAATGTTACTAAGTCCCTTTAACATATTATTTGTGCATGTAATTAATAATATAATAAAAATGAAAATTGTTCATTTTAGATGGTACTCCATTGTTATATTCAGACATGTTACTGTTGTTGCTAAGACACCAATTTGTAATTGTTATAGAACATAAAATGTAATGACAAGTTGCATGATAAAATTAATGACAAACACATTATTTTAACGTCAGCTTATAAAAACAATTGCTGGTCGTCAATAAATTGTTCATTATATCATATATGATGTTTCCATTATACTGATGCTCCATAATTGTTAATGAATACCGTTATATTGTTGCTATGGGGGTCAGTTATTTTTGTGGAAGTGTTTCAATGTTAGTGCAATGAAATACTAATCAGCATTTTTATTATGATTTATGAATCCAACTTGTTGGAATTACATGTTGCTTTCACTGCCAGTGGCAGTATGTAAACTTTAATATATTAGGTATCAGTCATTTGATATGTATTTTATTCAACGGCACATACATGCACTACATAGTACATGTATTATGGTATGAAAATATGCCAAGCCGAAAGATAACTTACTATTTGATAAGCACAGGATAATGTAATTATCACTGCGAGTGTTTGGGAATTTAATTAGATTAATCACATCCATTTGGATTACTTAAGGTTTCCTGCTAGGTAATTTGAGTTCACCCTCAGAATAATATGTTTGAAAATTCAAACTTATACTTCTTCATTCTTCTTTAAAGGTACTCTGCAACCTTTTTTGCAAGGTGCAAAAACATTAGATGGCGGGGGGGGGGGGGGGGGGTTATATGTCAGTTTAATTGTTTATCCCAAAGCTTTAGAATATCATGACAAACAATATTAGTTTTGGCTATGAAATGAGCAAAATGAAAACATAGAAAATGACAAGAACACATGGTTTTTATAGGAGTAGTACATGTAATGGTTTCATACAAAAATATGTTTCTATGCCTTGATAATGTTTGGTCAAACATTTATATTATCGGGCTATTAGACATGCATACACATACATGTGTGACGAAGCTTGAAGCAAACTGAAATTCTATCTAAATATGAATTTATCAAAATAAGTTATAAAGCTGCATCACTTTAGTGATTCCTCGCACAAATCTCTAAGTTGATTTCTTAAACCGTCTGGTTTGTGTCACGTTTATAATACCTTCTGACCAAAATAAGCATTGAATAAGGGGTTCCAGGGACAAACACATCATAAGGGTTTTTCTAAGGGTTGACTATTTAGACAAGTGTAAGAAATGTGATTTATCATCATCATCTTTGACTTAGGGTATGTTTGAATCCCCTTTTAATTAGTTACATTTGTTTAATATTTTAATTTATTATGTGGTTTTCAAAATAATGTATATATGTACATGTAATTAAAACTTCGCAATTATGGTTTGTGTTTATATGAATTACATCGTTTGTTTTGATTAAATTGAATGTTTCTCATGTGCAATTAGGCTTGTTTGCTGCCATACGTGTTCGCAATAAAAACCATGAATAGATAAAAAAAAAAAATTAAAAAGCTCAGCTGGTAGAGCACCGGTCTAGCAATTCTAGCAATTCGGAGGTCTCGGATTTGAATCCCGGAGAAACGCCATTTTCTTTGCTCCTTTTCATTCATTTATAAAATAAATGATAATGATCGAATATATGTGTGCGTGTCTCCTGCCTCCAGGCTACCTTCCAGTGGATCCCCAGATCGTCAAGGACCGCATGGACTACCTGGAGCAGCGCTACAGAGATCTGCAGGAACTTTCCCGGCTGCGTCGCGGCAAACTGGACGAGTCTCTGCGTCTGTGGCAGTTCTTCTGGGAGCTGGCCGACGACGAGAACTGGATCAAGGAGAAGCAGCAGATCGTGTCGTCCACCGACATCGGACACGATCTCACCACCGTCAAACTCCTGCTCAACAAACACAAGGTACGTACTTTGAAAGCAAGTTTGGCTTTGTATCTGTATGATTCTTTCCGTAGTTTCTGATTCATTGTTTTAAGTTTTCTTATCATAATGACATTTACATGACATGCACATTTATGAAACTTTTTTTATCGAGAAACACACGGTAAAGTTGAATGAACTTTGGATCTTTCTAACATGATTCTCTCTGTACTGATACACTTCTAGGTTCTAATATTAAGATTCTCTTTGTATTTACTGACACAATTTTCTCTTTTCTTTTTAGAGAAATTTCTCATTACAGTTTTTCTTGTCCTAATGATATATAGCACATTTATGAATTATATGCTTGTTTCCATCCCTCAATAGCAACCAAACTTCAAACGGTTAGTTTTTGTGTAATTTATCTAATTTAAATGATCTTGTTTGTTGCCAGGCATTGGAGGATGAGATTTCGGGTCGTCATGCGCAGCTGGAGAGCAACATCCGGGTGGGCGAGGACCTGATTGCCGAGGAACACTTCGGGGCGCCCAAGATTCAGGACCGCATCAAGAACGTCAACGAGATGTGGCAGCGACTTCAGGAGCTGGCTGACCAGAGGAAAGCCCGTCTCCTGGAGGCTAGCGAACTCTACCAGGTAAGCAGGAATTGTTTTATTTTTTTTCTTATTTATTATTATTTTAAAAATATATTTTTGTATCTGTATTATTATTATAATTATTATTATTATTTTGTTTAAATATATATTTTGTATTTATTTATTTTATTTATTTATTTATTTATTTTTAAATTTTTTTTGGGGGGGTGGCTTCCTTTGACTAAACCAATTGGAAGCAAGTACTTCCAAGTTAGAAGTCAAACTTTGCATTAGTCTTAACAGTTTTAAATCAAGGGTTCACATGATTACGTCATTTGATTGGGTGCTGTGCTTTTTGTACAAACTATCAAAGCAGAGAACAAATTATTTTCGTGGGGGCTACATTTCAAGCTCTAATGCATGCAAATGGTGCTCTGAAATTTGTTTTGCATTGAACTCTTTACAAAAATATGCCTGGACTAACAAAACGGCCAAATTACCCATTACCATTATCATTCACATTCTAATTTTGTGTTTGTTATATCATTGACAGTTCTTTGCTGATGCGGACGACGTGGACACCTGGATGTTGGATACTCTCCGTCTCGTCTCCAGCGAGGATGTGGGACGAGATGAGGCGAGCGCAGAATCTCTCCTCAAGAAACACAGGGTGAGTGCGATTAGCCCATTCAAAACTGGTCCAGAAATATACCCTCGCTGGGGTCTATGGAGCATGTGTGTTACAACAAAATCAAAACGTCTTCGAAGGGTTAATATGGGGAAACAGCTGTAAACTATTTATCCACTAGAAGTAGAAGTCTATGAAGTCAAATTACATGTAGGTAGATTAATTTGAATAGAATAGAGTAGAATAGCTTTCACTATTGATTTATTTATACATGTGTATATAAAAATATGTTTTCTTTACTTATCCACAATAATAGCCCATGAATTAGAATTAGTGATATTAATTAGAATAGAAAAAAGTAAAATAGATTTCCATAGCGGCGATATAAAACATGTATATCCACTATAAAATACTTTCATGCAAGTTGAATTTAATATTAGAATTTGAATGAATAGAATAGATTTCAATAGTGATTGATATGAAATAGTATATTCTCTAAAGTGCTTTACACTATCATTAATCCCCCAGTCAAGATGTGGTTGTATACGTTGACACACTCTGCATAATTAGTGTGCATAGTGCCACATTTCACTAATGTCGTACAATATGCATGCAGTTCTTAATAGTGCAAATGTGAAATCTTTGAAATAACACAATAACACATGCCTGTTAGTAGCAGCATGAAATAACTCTGTGAAATGTCACTGTTGCATGTAAATTTAGAAATTTAAGGCAGACACTAGACAATTCGATTACAGCAAACACCTATTAATTGGCTAGGACCTATTTGGGATTAAGGAATCTTGTATGCCAAATATAATATCGTAAGTGTTTTGTATACACTGAATTATTGAAGCCTCATTTTCCATTAGATATTCAGTATGAATGTGTAGTTTAGTTGTTTTTACAGAACTTATATCTGACTGCCCAAAACATGTCTAGTTTGAGAAAATATATACAAGAGAATATGTGAAATCAATTAGTATTTTCAAAAGATAACATACATGTCCTCTCTCCCTTTGACATAGCAGTTCAAATATTAACATAATATAGAGTCATTTGAAAAAAATTCATGTTAGTCATTAACATTGTAGGATTAGTTGATGCTAGGTCAGGCAAACATTCATTTGTATTGTTGTGATAGAGTAGTATTAGTACATATCTTCGGTTGACAAAGAGAAGGACGTTAAGTCACTTTTTGCATTTAGGAGATAATCACGTTTGAAGTTTATGAGCCTTGTATATATACAAGGCTCATAAACTTCAAACCCAATATGGCTCTCTTTCATATTTGATAATTTTGTTAAAAACAAAATTTGAAATAACTATCTGACGATTTGAGAATCAGATAGGGAAAGCTTTGACCTACAGCATGGTATGCAGAACTGGATTTAGCCAAACGTGTACTTAACACCCTTCTCACTCTCACCAGACAATATGCGACCTGTCGCCATGAAACCCTTTATAAAGTTGCCAAATGTAAAGCTCAGAAAATAGTTGACCTTGTCATTGCTGAATTTCTGACCCTTTTTGTCCAAGGTTGTTATTAATGAAGTATAACAAGTTATATATCACTGGGAAGCTGAGATCTTGGAAAATTCAGACATACCCCAATCAGAAAATTTAAATAGTGCAACTTTATTAGGGTTTTGGGGTGACATGTCACATTGGTTGTAAATATCATCATGATTGAGATTTTCATATTACACATTCGGGCCTGAATTCTCATTATTTTAACCCCACAATATTTTGTCCTTATGAGGGTAATAAATTTAAAGGCAATAGAGAGTACTGGTTATTTCTATGTTTGTTGTGAGGGTTTTGGTTGGTTTCAAATCCACATGAAATTACATTTAGTATGGATATATAAATGGGAATTATTCCCCACTAAGTGCTTGCTTATACTTATGAATATTATAATTGGTCCATCTCATCGGTACCCATGAGATAATTCTTTAAGGTGCAGTGGAATACGAATTTGGCTTTTATTTTTTTATTGCTACAAACTTGGTTGAATCATGCAAATATAACTCTGTTTATATTTCATCATTATGCATGAAGGCCATTACACCATGTCTTTTGAAACTTGAAAAAGCTTGACCAGTACTCTCTTACTACCTTTAAATCCTTGAGTGCCAAGCTCGCATTTTTGCGAGTTTACAATACACACAAAATGCCATAGAGCATTAAAATCCCTGGCACTCAAAAGTGTTGACCCACTGACGTTGAGAATTCGGGCCGCAATGTTCACGAATGTCGTATTGAGAATTAATCACCATATTACACAAACATAATAATTAATGTCTTGTGATGAGTTTTGCATGCTGACTACCTTGTCATCTTTCTTACCCACCCTGGATGTACCCTCCCTTCGACAACACTTCAGAGTGTTCATGGCAAACCAGATGTGAGTCTTGACCCCCCCGAGTCTTGTGCGTGCGTGCGTGGTGTGGTGCCTCATCAGTCATTAATCTCATTAACCTCTCCCACTTCTTTTGCTTCTTTATATTAAAATGGATCTAGAAACTTTGTTGACACGTGCATGCACAAAACTAATAAAACGTGTACTTCAGTGGTCAGACATGTCCGCAGAGTAATGTGTGAAAATTCCCTGATAAATTAATGTCATGATATGGCCTGAAAACGTCGCGTCTCAAAAATGTGACGTGATATTGCCAACTTGGCATAAGTTTGCACACATTTGAAATTACCCCAGGATTTTTTCAACTAAAAGGCATGTAAGAACCATTATAGATGCATGTTAGTTTTAGGTGATTCAGTCAGCAAAGTTACTAGATCTCTTTAATCGACTTTTACTTTGTACTCTATGTTAATAGAGAGTGGCAGTTACATATGACTCGACAAATGTGTTTTAACCCATTGCCTATGGGAACCCGGTGTTTCATGTATTAACTTTATTGTCATAACATAATTAAGGATTGAATTGGGCTTGATGCATGTTTGGGTGCGTTCATCAGCATTTCCAATTGGTTTCCAATGGGTTTCAGGCAATCATGGTAATCTTTGCAGCTTATTTTCATACATGATTAACGTCACCATTTCAAAAACACTGAAAAAAGGGGGCTTGTTTATGCACATATGAGCGAGTAGCTTAAAATGAGATGTTTTGGTAAGCATTTCTAGGTAGTAAAATTCAATGTACCATGTGTTTCAGGAATAAGATGTAATTGTATCTGCATACATTTACATGCATACTTGCATCTTACGTCAAGTTTTATATCTAACTGCCACTGTACTGCCACGATGTTGTCTGATTTCTGATTCATTTCTGTTTAATAGATAAGATAATGAAACATAATTAATTGCACGTCTTCAATACTTGTATGAAACTAAAGTATTCTGTTATCTTTGTGATCAGTGTTATTACAGCAGCACTCATACTTTGCACCTGTTTCTGGTTTTCCGGTGGCTATTTGTTTGCAGTGATCGTTTTCTTTTAAATATTAATGATTGATTTGTTGTTGTTTTTCTTTACAGATTTTTTTATAAAGTCCAGTCCATTTACTATCTGTTTTTTTTTCTATTCGTGGGTGGGTTGGGAGTAATGCATTTATGTTTACTGTCTGCGATAAGTCTCCTATCACACCGTGAGTCATGCCAGGTTAATGGGGCTTGAAATGAACTGCGATGAAGATTCCAAATCCATCTTACTCTTTATAGCTCCCGTAATCGATTTCATTTCAAGCAATGTTCTTTGAGTTGAAAACAAAATATCCCATTTAATAGATCTATGTGGATTTCAGAACAGATATCTAGATTGCTTGGGCGTAGATGTTCATTACTCTTGTGTTTTCCAATTTTTGTTTTTGTTTACATGTACAGTAAACAAAAGTTTGTATAGATATTTGTTTAAAACTTGTGCAGTAAACAACAAAATTTCCCCATAAAATTAAGTTTAAGGATACAAATATGGAAGATGCAAGTAACCTGTGTATGGAACTTTGTTCCCATCATGAGTAACGATGTAAAATATGAGGGGGCTTTACGTTCCAGTAGGTAGCATCATACACGTACTTCTATTAGATTTACAATCTCTTACATGCCATTCCTCAGGGCCATACTGCACATCCTTTCTTTCCTATTCACTTTTAACACTAGCACATGTTAGCATTTACTCTACAGCACATGTTGCCTGGCCGGGCTTTACTTCCTACAGCGCACATGCTAGGCTATCACTATGAGTTATGACTCATATATGGCATGGCATGGCATGGCATGGCAAATGTTGGGCGAACGTAATTAATCACCCAGAAGATTAACCTTTCTCTAGTCTCATTAGCCAACAGTTTAACACTCAGATGACATCACTATAGGAACTGAATGTTCAGCATAATATCCATTTACACTAGGGGGTTGACATTTCACTTGTTTCCCCTTCTAAATCTGTTGAGAGGATGGGCAAGTAAATAAGACTTTTCAAACGAGCATTGTGCTGCCCTGAACAAAGACAAATGTGAAAAAGTATGATATATTTGGTTGACCTGTTGGGCAAGTTAAGTTTGGCAAAAAAAGTTTGGCATTGATTAAATTTTGGCGGCCCAAGGCACATGTTTGCTTACAAACACAAATTGTTGATTAAGTGCCACAAGATTATTAACTGTTGTATGTACCTTGTACCAATAATGTAACTTGCCACCATATTAATCAACTATGCACACATGTCCATTGAGCTGCAATATATGCCTGGCATATGGAAGAATTCAAGTTTATACTTTCTACATTGTATTTGCATTAAGCATATTAATTTGTTTCTCGTCCGTATCTATTTCAATGATTGTTTTTCCTTTTACATTGCGGTGATTTTATGTTGCAATATTTGTTTCATTTTAATTCAGCAGGTATGCAGTGGATTTCCCGTAAATATCTTGTTTACATTTATGTTTTTTTCTTTCTTTTTAAATGGTTGGAAACTATTCTATATAGCTGAATGATCATCATATTGCTCATTTAACTACTATGATGAACAATAATAAGTAAAGAATCTCTCTTTGCAAATTCATGAAGATAATAAAATTGATGTTTCCAAAATGTAAAAAAATTTACATTTTAAAAAAGAGAAGAAAAAAAACAGGAGACTCTAAAAATAATGTTTCTATCTGAATGATACGTTTAATTTTGTAACATGCCAAATCCAAAATTATGCCTGTACATTTGTTTACTCTAACTAAATGTTAACTAGACTCAAGAAAAATTAATTTCTAACGGTGAAAAATGTAATTGAAAATCACTTTTGAGAAAGAAAATTTTGAGTCACCATTGATTTCTGAGTATCTCTTTCATAGAAGCAAAATATTATTATTTTTTTTTTTTAAAGTCATGAGCCTTGCGAGATGACACAATAGAAGTGTGCTGGACAAGTAAGTAATTGTGTAACTAGTCTGAATGTGAAAGTAATGTTTTTTTAATTTTTAATTTTTCAAACAGGATGTTACGGAAGAACTGCAGAACTACGCCAACATTATCGATGGACTGCACAAACAGGCCACCGAGCTCGGGGAACAGGTAACATATATAAATGAATAAAATTAATTAATTGAAAAAATTGCATCCCTTTGAGTGACCATATGTACATTCTCCTATTTAAGTTGGTATTCTTCTTACGGGTATGTGCCGGATCATATAGCTTCTGGTTTAAAGAAGTATCATAGGGATGAATGGGAAGAGCACCAACTAGAGTGCTCTGTAGTTCAGTAGGTAGAGTAATTCATAATTCTGATAATACTGAGGGATCTTGAAGTTAAGGGATGTACATGTATCAATAATATACTGAAAGTAGATTGTACTTAGACTATATCGAGAATCATTTGCCAGGTTAATGTTAAACTTGGGATGTTCATGTCTTTTTAGTCATTATAGTTATCATTTTGAGGGTTCACTTTTTGTTATTAATGACTGCTAAAGATAAGTTAGTTTTTAGGCAAAAGCGTGAATTTAGGGCCTGTTAACCTAGGGTTTCAGGCTCGTTTTTATTAACTTTCCCCACGAATTAGGTATGACTCTGGTTTTCAGGTTCTCAGTTTGTAACTTGCTGGCAACCCTGTCAGACTGCTGTGTTTGTGATATTAATGGTTATTTTCCAACTTGTCTTTGAAGGATCGTGAGTCCCCCGAGGTCCAGGCCCGACTCGGCACCATCGACCGACGCTACAAGGAGCTGCTGGAGCTGGCCAAGCTTCGCAAGCAACGACTCCTCGATGCCCTCTCTCTCTACAAACTCTTCAACGAGGCTGACGCCGTCGAGGCCTGGATAGATGAGAAGGTATGTACACAATGCAATCACCATTCCAGATTTCGAAAACAATTTCAATGTTACTGTGTGATACACACATTGTTTTGGGAGTGGGGCAAAAACAGAAATGCAACCATTTTGTATGAGTTTCATAACAATGTCATTGGATGAAAGCTAACAAATCATTAACAAGCTGTTTGCCATATCAGTTACTTGAGGTTGACAATGAGGTTGAATCAATTTCAAATCAGATTTTGCTCAGATCACAATAATATTTGTCTTTCTGACATCCCATGTCTGTTACAGGAACACACGCTGCATGCTCTGATCCCAGCCGAGGACCTCGAATCCAACGAGGTGATCCTGGCTCGCTTCGATAGCCTGGAGAAGGAGGTTGAGGTGAATGCATCCAAGGTTGCCACAGTGAACCAGCTGGCCAGACAGCTGCTGGCTGTAGAGCACCCCAACTCCACCGAGATCACCAGCAAGCAGAACCACCTCAACGAGAGGTATGTAGCAGTCACTTTCAGTCAGGTTCTATTACTGTGTCTTATTTTCAGTCAGAATGCAACTCAGCCCGATTCCACTGTATTTATTCATATCGTATTCATAGATTTCCGAACCGCACGCACCAATGAGCAAAGCAGAGGGGTATTATTTTGAGCTTTATGGAACCTTAACATAGTCTTTAATGAATGAATGTGGTATCAAATGTTAGAGGAAGAATCTTATTTTATGTCTATCATAATTAATCAAGTATTAAATCAAATTTTACCAGTGCAATTTGTTGTCAAATATCACCAAAAAATAATAAGTTCAGAGGTGAAAAATAACAGTTTATGCTTCTTGCGTCTCATTGATTTTATAATCATTGTAAAGCATGTTTTATACTCTTTCAGGATACGTAGGTTTTATTTTGTTGCGTTGGATAATCGGGTCAGGAGCCAAGAAAATACCACTCGGGTACAAATTAAGAACAACTAAAATGCGAACGAGCATTCCCATTGGATGGTACGAAGGGGTGTGTTTGAAGCGGGCCAGTGATTGGCCTCATTCAAATAACGCAATACCAGGCTCCCCTCGGAACAACGCGCTGTGCGGGGAAAGAGAAATTCTCTCTCCCCCTCTCTCTTCTTCGCGGGACGTGGAGAATCTGCGTGATGCTGATTCAACCAATCAACGGGCTGGATTGCCGCTGAAAGCCAACAATATGATATTTTATTTTGTCCTTTGCTGGTCTTTGTTGGCTCCTGACCCGATTAAGAAATAAATGGCTTCAAAATTGACATATTTGTAAATAAAGTGTATTAAATTACCTTTCATATGGTATAAATATGAAGGAGACGCAAGTACATTTTGTAAGTTTTCAAGCCGAATGAAAAAGAACTTTCAAAAACGAATTTTGTCAAGTTATTACACTTGATTTTCATCTTTTTGTCGTTGTTGAATTAAAAATATAATTATATGGAAGCAAAGAGTGACATATTTTCTACAATGTCATATATCACATTGTACAATTGGTTATTGCAAACTGAAGTTATCGCATTTTTAAAATGATGTATCTCCAGCCGAGTACTATTCGGGTGAGAAAGTTCGATCGTTGGAATCTGAATAAAACGAGCGTTTTAGCCTCATTAAAACATGCTTTGCTCTATGACTGTTTTGTTTAGATCCTGCATACAAATAAATCTTATCTTTCATATGCATTGGTAATAGCGATGTAATGTAATGTAATTTGCCTGAATGAACTCATTTTTAAGGCTACAATGGGTTTTTTTTTTCCAGAACCTTTTGAAGAGATATAATATCATGCAAAGTATGTTCCCAAGTGTAATGATGACTACTCTTTAAAGTAGAAGCATGATGCCACCAAGCCTGGAGATGACCAACTGGATATAAATCCAAACTGTAAACATGACTAATAACTTGCATAGAATGCGCTTTAAACTGTTAAGAACTGGTCCCAGAAATGTTTGGGCTAGGGTCCATGGAGATTGCATGTTATACCGAAATCAGATAGTCTTGAACGAGTTAATGGAGCTCAATAACTAGGACATATTGTGTTAAAGATGGTTAAGAGTGGGGATGCTACTGCGCAGATCGCAATATTTTGAACTAGGCTAGGTTTATGTTCGCTTGGTCTACACTCAGTTGGTCTACAACTCATTTGGTCTACTACCTGATGCCTTTAACTTCAATTTCTCCAACTATAAACATGATCCCTAACCCAAAACCTAACCCTAACCCTAATCCACATACCTAACCCTAATCATAATCCATATTTATAATCATAAGCCCCCAAATTTATAATTGTCTAGTAGACCAAATGGGTGTAGACCAAATGGCTGTAGACCAATCGGCTAGTTACCAGTTTGGTTGCACTACATAACACTGATCCGATGTGAGCAGGGGGTTTGCAAGATTGAAACTCACATCTGATTTACAAGTCCTAACCACCTTTAATGCCTGCTTTCCAAACTTTAAAAATTGTTGACAGATGGGAGGCCCTCCGCGCCCTGCTGGAGGAGAAGCGGGACGCAGTGATGAGAGTCACCGAGGTGCAGACCTACCACATCGAGTGCCAGGAGACGACGCAATGGATCAGGGACAAGGCCCGCCTCATCCAGGGCACGGAGGAGCTGGGCAACGACCTGGGAGGCATCATGGTGCTGCAGAGACGACTCAAGGGGATGGAGAGCGACCTGGCCGCCATCGAGGCTAAGGTGAGGTCAATTTTCTTGTGATTTAGCCCCCCGAAATGCACCCCAAAGCCTTCCAAAATCACAAAAGAGCCCCCATAATATGACAACAACTTGGGAGGCATCATGTTGATGCAGAGACTTGAGGGCAAGGAGAGCGACTTAGCCTCTATCGATGCTAAGGTGAGGTCATAGCCCCTAGGCACTCAGTAAAAAAAGAAAAGACAGGCGCTCAGCAGCCCCAAATGTGCCCCTAAAAGCCCCCCCAATATAGACAAGAGACCCCAGTTATTTGACATAGAGTTAAACTGCAGAGACGACTTAAAGGCTCTGAGAGCGACCTGGTATCCATCAAGGCTAAGATGATGTCTTTTGTCAAATTTTGCTTGCCCGAAACCAGAATTGAGTGGCCCAAAACAAGGAAAATCATAACAAATTCTGTTCATTTTGGCTGCCTAGTCAGGCAAGTAATTTATTCAGACATTTATTCCATTTTGGTGGCCCGAAGCTCACTGTTGGTCGACCTGAGCCAGTGGGCCTATGCTAATATCGAACCTGAGATATCAATGATGGAGCTTACAGTCAGCATTTGGATTTCATGTATGGCTAATGACAGCTTTGCATGTAGCACTTAAAATAATGACACGTGACACATATATAAAATAAATATAAATATGTAAAACAATTTACTTTCATCTTTTTTCATCTATTACAGCTCGAGTCCCTGGACAAGGAGCAAGACAAGCTTGCAGACACTCATCCCGAGGATGCTGAGATCATCAGGAAACGCTACCAGGAGATCTTGGAAGTTTGGCTTGAACTCAAGGAACTTGTAAGTCTTGACGTTTCAGTTTACAATATCAGTTTCAGTTCAGCATTAGTTTACTTCATCTCGAAGTCTCAACCATGTATCAAATAATTTGTGTATGGTTAGACTTCCCTCAAAGCCAAACATTGGGCTTTCTATATCTTAACCCTTTGCCTACAAGAACCTTTTGTACATCTGTCAATTGCAACATCTAGGAGCAAACAGGTTAAACTCGATCAAGCATTGATCTTGTTAAAAGCTATCTTGATAACAAGTGATTACAATGTTAATGGAAAAATGGTACCCTGTGACTTTAATAACAATAAAAATCATGTATCTGTGTGTTTTTCCCCCTTCAGCTGAAATCTCGAGAAGCAGCGTTGGCCGAAGCCGGCGACCTGCATGAATTCCTGCGTGATCTCGACGAATTCCAGGCTTGGTTGACGACGACCGTGACAACGGTTGCGTCGGAGGAGACGCCCGACTCACTGGCGGAGGCCGAGAAGTACCTGAACCGACACGCCGCCATCAAGGATGAGATCGATGGCTACGAAGAGAAGTACGCCAAGATGAAGGAAAAGGGACAGAACATCACCGAGGGGCAGACCGACACACAGTACATGTTCCTCAAGCAGGTCAGTAGTATAACTCTTGTGTTGTGTCTGTGATGTAAGCTAGCAATGCATTATGTCAAGGAGACCAGATTCACTCCTGTCCAGTCTTTAATGTAGAAAAACAGATAGAAAAAGAGGTCTAATTAGCTACAGATTATAAATATTTCTGTTTTGTCAGGATAGTCATAAGAAGCCGCGTACAGTCAAACCTGTCTTAGTGGCCACCTGTCTATAGCAGCCAACCTGCCTTTAGTGGCCATCACAAATAATGGCCTGTGGAGAAAAACAATATTATGGAACCTGTCTACAAAGGTCAACTATCTGCAGTGGCCACTTGTCTTGATTCCCTCGGGTGGTCAATAATAAACACATGTTGGACTGTATAAGCTACAGATGGTAAATGTTCCCTTTACTATGTTGGACAACCACAGGCTCTCATCCACGAGACATTTTAGTAATTGCTGAATACCTTCCCACTTAGACATTTAGACGTTAATATTATTTATGTCATATTCTTTCTGACCACAGCGCCTCTGAGCCCTGGATGATGACTGGCAGGAGCTTCACAGCTGCTGCTGTCACACGCCCTCATCCACAAGACGTTGTAGTGATTGCTAAATACTTTCGCACTGTGACTTTTCCAAATTAATATTATTTATGTCACATTCTTTCTGACCACAGCGCCTCCAAGCCCTGGATGATGGCTGGCAGGAGCTTCACCAGATGTGGGACAACAGACAGCTGCTGCTGTCGCAGGCCCTCAACTACCAGATGTTCCAGCGAGATGCTCGCCAGGCTGACAGCATCCTCAACCAGCAGGAGAACTTCCTCACCAAGGTTGAGCAACCTGTAAGTAGCTTTACATCATCAAGTATTTCTTCTAGCATTGATAGCTTTCTTTTCAAACTTCTATAAAAACTGGTTCTGCAATAAAGCAAGATTGAACAGCTTGTAGCGAACGTTATCATGTCATTTTTGTCACAATACAGACAAAAGTCTATAATTTCATCATATGAACAATCCTGTGCTTCATAGTTGCTTGACTACTCCAATATCTTAACAAATATTTTAATGTTTTCAATGTTCATGTGGGGAGTCAGTGCTTTTCCATTAGCTTTATTTGTGATTCCTTTGACACATTTATATTGTCTATATTGTGCCTATTACAGTTATTAATAAACTGAATTGAAATTTAATTGAATAATAAGGATGAATAAGGATGCTTAATGCTTATGATCATCTGTCATGATTTCAGAACTCCCTCGAGGCATGCGACGAAGCCATCAAGAAGTACGAGAACTTCATAAACCAGATGGCCACCAACGATGACAAGATCAACACGGTGCTCTCGTTCGCCAACAGACTGTGCGACGAGAACCACTACGCAGCAGACAAGATCAACAAGAAGGCTGAGAACATTGATGAGAGGTGGGTACTGTCCACAGTTTAGAAGGCATACAGTGCCATAGGTTCAGTTCTTACAACAAATGATATGCACAATGTACACCCATCTGCGAGACTCGATATGATAAGAGTTAAGCCCTAAGAAATATGTTTCTGGCCATGTTTCTAACCCATCCATCATACACAAATCAAATACTCATGCTTCGGGAGCTATGGAGGATTTATTGGATAGAATGCCACACAATGACTGACCCATGAAGTCCTTCCTGCAGTTGTCAACTAATTTGACCATACTCTACATCATAAGACTAAACCTAGATGAAATATTCATTGTAAATCCGCACTTATGTGGAGTAATTAAATAATATAATGCCTTCTTTGCAACCCATCAGGCGCAAGGCGAACCGTTTAGCAGCCGAGGCCATGCTGGACAAGCTGAAGGACAACCGTCTCCTGCAGTCCTACCTCCAGGAGGCTGAGGAGCTGGGTCTGTGGGTGGTGGAGAAGATGGTGGTTGCCCAGGAGGAGACCTACGATGGAGCCAGGAGTCTCCACAGCAAGTGGCAGAAGCACCAGGCCTTTGAGGCAGAGCTCGCTGCCAACAAGGAGCGTCTGGACAAACTCAAAGAGGTGGGTGATCGTTTTATTCTCTCTTATGGATAAGCGATATTATACCTGTAGGTAAACGTAAAATGGTTGGAGATGTTTCTTTAATTCTTGACACGAACATGTCAGTCACACAAAAGAGAGGTTGGTGATTTTATCATTCTCTTGTAATACAATATATCAATCTTTAATCACACATGTCTTAACCCTCTTCATAAGTCTGTCTTGCGCTTGGCGCAATAAGACCAATATGTCCATTTTTGATGAGATGTTTTACAAGTGTGTGACTGGTTGTACTTTGCCTGCAGCACGGCGACGAGCTGATCAAGGAGAAGCCCGAGACGGAGGAGGAGGTGAAGGCCAAGATCGTGGACCTGGAGCAGCAGTGGAACGAGCTGGAGAACACCACCCAGGTCAAGGGCAAGACCCTGTTTGAGGCCAACAGCCAGGCCCTCTTCACCCAGGCCTGCGACGACATGGAGATGAAGATCCTGGACCTGGAGACGGAGCTGTGCCACGCCGACGCCGCTGGTGACCTCATCACCGTCAACAACCTGCTCAAGAAGCAACAGGTGAGCTTTGCTTCTCTCTTTGTAGGACTCACCAGTAGGGGGTTTTCTCAACACTGAAATCAATTTTAGCATTGATTTTTTAGTAATAATCGTCCCCTTGAATCAATGCTAAAATTGATTAGTGAACCACCCCTCTGTTTAGATACCATAAATTTTAACAATCTGCCCCCCCAAAAAAAAAGAAAAAGAAAAAAAGAACAGGCGCCCTCTCCCATTCGCTGCCCACTGCTTATTTGAATATTAATTGATAGATTAAAGCCCTTGTTTTACAATAGTTGTGGTTGTGATAATCTCCAAGCATGTAATAAGCTATTCAGAGCATAACCCATTTGTGTATCTTGAGAACGAGTATGTTAATTTTAATTTCTCTTAGTGATGGTCAGAACATTCTGAAGATGTGAACGAGTCCTTCCTTCTTAGGACCACAACTCTGTCTAGAAAGAATAGTTGATGTGGTGTACTGCAAACTTCCGCTCTAAGTTTTATAATGCCATGGACTACATAATTTCAATTTCCATCGCTATTAGGACCACCACTCTTCCAAGAATGTTTTCATGATGTCATGGAAGCCTCCAAGGACTACATAATTTCAATGTCATTGCCATGTTCCTTCCTACAGGTGTACGAACAGTTCCTGGTGATCAAACAGGAGGAGGTTGAGAGCCTGCAGTGCCAGGTGTCGTCTCTGGAGAACGCAGAGCACATTGAGAAGGTGACGGCCAAGAAGGAATCCCTCGCCGCACGCTTCACCAACCTGTCTGACCCGCTGCAGAAGAGGAGGAATGACCTTGAGGCTCAGCAGAAGGGATACCAGGTCCTCAGGGATCTGGATGATGAGATGGTCAGTTTCCTGTCTCCTAAAAGTTATTTGATTCGAATAGATTAGATAAGAGTAGAATTAGAAGTGAAGATGTTTTTTTCGACCTGCCAAACCTGCTGTAGAAGCCTCAGCAGAAGGGATACCAGGTACACAGAGATCTGGATGATGATATGATTTGTTTCCTTTCTTCTAAATCCTGCAAGAAATTTGATCTCATTAGATTTTAGAATTAGAAGTGAAGATGTTTTTGTCAACCTGCCAAACCTGCTGTAGAAGAGGAGAAATTACTTTGTAGGCTCAGAGATCTTTCTGATTCAATTATATGTTCCCGTCCTTGTAACATCTTCTGATAAATGTACATGTTTAGATAACAGTGGGATAGATATTACGAGCATTACCAAGGTGCAAAAGATACATTTGTATGTCTTTCAATACGAGGATCCTGGGTTCGATTCCCAACTGTGGCAATTGTGTCCTTATCTACACTTTCTGCTCTCAACCCAGGTGTAATAAATGGGTACCTGGCAGGAATTTATTCCTTGAAATGCTTGATGCACCTGCAAGGCAGCTTAATTACAACCAGGTAATAATGTACAATACAGTATAATGTGTGTAGGAATAGAACTTCTAGATTGAGGGTGCAATATAAATGCTGGTCTAATATTATTATTACTATTATCCAATCTTGTTCCGTTGCACAGATCTGGGTTCAAGAGAAGCTGCCCCTGGCCACATCCCAAGACCTGGGCAACAACCTGCAGGCCGTGCAGACCCTCCAGAAGAAGGCCAACTCCCTCAATGCAGAGGTCGAAGGTCACTTGCCGCAGATCGAGGAGGTGATCTCGCGCGGCCAGGCCATGATCGACGAGAGCCACCCGCAGGCTGAGGAGATCACGCGCAGCATCACCCAGCTGGAGGAGCACTGCACCATGATCAGAACGTCCATCACTGAGCGAAAGTCCAAGCTGGTCGACTCCACCAAGGCACAAGAGGTGAGGTCTGGTAGCCAACTGTCAAAATATACTTCAATGTAGAGGGTACAGTAGTATTTATTTCAGAAGTACTTTGATTGGTAATATATATCTCTTTTTCAATCTTGAAGTTCTAGTACTTCATGATTTGACTTTAGATTAATTTCCTTTCTTTATGCCTCCGCCAACAAAGTGGCCGGAGGCATTATGTTTTCGGGTTGTCCGTCCGTCCGTCCGTACGTACGTCCCGTTTTCGTTCTCGCGATATCTCAAGAACCGGTTGACTGATCAATTTCAAACTTGGTATGAGGGTACATATTGGGGTGACAATGATCTGATTAGATTTTAGGGGTCATGAGGTCAAAGGTCAAGGTCACAGGACTCGATATATATGCAAAAATGCCTCGTTCTCGCGATATCTCAAGAACCGGTTGACGGATCAACTTCAAACTTGGCTTGAATGTACATATTGGGGTGACAATGATCT
This sequence comes from Echinarachnius parma, assembly GCA_037951105.1. Lineage (NCBI taxonomy): Eukaryota > Metazoa > Echinodermata > Echinoidea > Clypeasteroida > Echinarachniidae > Echinarachnius > Echinarachnius parma. The sequence goes on from JBAMJV010003460.1 coordinate 43,365, forward strand.
GATTAGATTTTGGTGTTCATGAGTTCAAAGGTCAAGGTCACAGGACTCAATATATGTGCAAACATTCCTTGTTCTCGCGATATCTCAAGAACCGGTTAACAGATCGATTTCAAACTTGGTATGAGTGTACATATTGGGGTGGCAATGACCTGGTTAGATTTTGGGTTCATGAGGTCAAAGGTCAAGGTCACAGGACTCAATATATGTGCAAACATGCATCGTTCTCGTGATATCTCAAGAACCGGTTGACGGATCAATTTCAAACTTGGTATGAGTGTACACATCGGGGTAGCAATGATCAGATTATATTTTGGGGGTCATGAGGTCAAAGGTCAAGGTCACAGGACTCAATATATGCAAAAATGGCTTGTAATGGCAACATTTCAATCACTGAATGTCAGATTTCAATCAAACTTGGTACCTGAATGTTTCTTAGGGAGCCAATGTAGCTATCAAAGTTTGGGGTCATATGGTCAAGGTCACAAGACTCAAAATATATGAAAAATTAAAAAAAATTAATTCAGTGCACATTAATTTGGGCTTGATATTGAAATCGCGTGATAGCGGAGGCATAATTTTCGACTGCGCGCAGTCGAAGATCCATCTAGTTTTTCACTGTGTTTGATTCTAGTACTACTTCAACATAGTTAAAGTAACTTCTTGAATGGACATTGACATTAGATGAAATAAATCTGTCTTGCTGTGTTTGATTACAGTACTATTTCAAGACAGTTCAATTAACTTTGATTTGACATTGACATTAGATTAACATCATTACCTTTTTCGTTGTGCTTGATTCCAGTACTACTTCAATGCCGCAGAGGCTGAAGCCTGGATGAGTGAGCAGGAGTTGTACATGATGGGCGATGATCGTGGGAAGGATGAGGCCAGCGCGGCCACCATGCTCAAGAAGCACGCCATCCTGGAGAAGGCTGTTGAGGACTATGCTGAGACCATCAATGAACTGTCCAACGAGGCCAGGCAACTCATTGATGAGAACCACCCACAGAGGTTAGTAATGCCGACTTACCCTGCTTTTCATAACGTTCCTTAACCCTGTATTTACAAATAGGTCATACCGTTTATGACAATATTAAAATAATATGCTGAAACGTTAACAAATTCTCCCGCAAGGCCATAAGACTCATCAATGAAAAAACATTTTACAATTCTTTGAGGACGTTTGATTTATTTGTTGTTTTTAAGAAAAGTAATGAAATCATTATTTTAACTAAGATATTAAATTCAAACGTATGGAAAACTGACACAAAAAAAATATATATAAATGAAAATGAGCAATTCAAACTTGAGCTTCCCCGGGATTTGAACCCAAGACCTCCGGATTGCTAGCCAGTTGCTCTACCCATATGACCATAATTGAGTTTTCTAATGCCTCGCTGTTTGATTTGTTCCTGTAGTGACCAGGTTGCGATCCGGCAGTCCCAGATCGACAAGCTGTACGCCGGCCTCAAGGACCTCGCCGAGGAGAGGAGAGCTCGCCTGGAGGAGATCACCAGACTCTTTGAGCTCAACCAAGAGGTCGATGACATTGAGCAATGGATCGCCGAGAGGGAGGTCGTGGCCGGCTCGCATGAGTTGGGACAGGATCTGGAACATGTCACTGTAAGTAGCATTCACATTTCGTTTTAGTTTTAATCTCAAAGCAAAATTATGCAAAAAGCTGGAACTTTGTACTGTATGAAATTTGTTTTATCACCCAAATGTGGCTTGCATGAGCTTGGACATCTTCTAATATTGAAATGTGTAATTCGTTTATTAGTTTGTAATTTTTAAACATCTGCCTTGTTGATTGAATTTTTTAATAAAATAAAATGTTTTATTTGAGGACCTGAAAACTATCACTGCATGGACACCCACAACAAAAGTGTAGATAAAAACCATCAAACTGTTAATCTGTTTTAATGCCCTTGCTTTCCTATGTAGATGTTGCAGCAACGATTCTCAGAGTTTGGCAGGGACACGCTCAACATCGGCACAGACAAGGTTGCCCGCGTGAACACCATCTGTGACCGGCTGATCAACGATGGCCACGCAGATGCTGCCACCATCGCTGAATGGAAAGACCAAATCAACGAGGCCTGGGCAGATCTCCTGGAACTCATCGACACCAGGACAAGTGTATGTTTATGTTTGTCTCTCTCACTTTGCCTTCTTTTTTCTCCTAGTTTGTATTTTTTATCAGTAAAATATCAAAATAGTGATCAGTATACTTTCTGAAAATGAAATTTGTCCTTCTCTTTATAAATTTGAAACAAAATTCCCACATGATATAATATGCTACTACATGTACTGATCAACTTTGGCCTGCTTAAAATCTTCTTGACGTAACCATATTTTTTGTTACACTTACATGTTACACTTACATTTCTTGTCCTACTGGTTCACTTTCATTTGACTATCTTGTAGTGAAAAGAGACAAAGAGAATATTATAATAATCTTTTATTGACATTTATAAACATGCATGTGCATGCTAGATGTGATATAAATGTGATTTATTATTATTATTATCATGTATCTTGCTATTTATCTTTAAAATTCCAGATGTTGGCTGCTTCCTACGAGTTGCACAAATTCTTCTCTGACGCCAAGGAGGTGCTCGCTCATATCCAGGTATGTATGGTCCACCATCTTGAGATACGTGAACATGTTTTGTGTCCATGGTTTGCTACATTCTATTGTCAATTGGTAGTAAAGTGATCTCCACTTCATGGGGTACCATTTAAAGGGATACTTCTGTTACAGGGGTAGGATTTGCCCAAACATGTCTTTAGTTTCCAAAGGAAATTGAAGTTGAATGGAAGGGAAAGTAAACAAAGGAAATTGTCACCACTTACTCAGATACACCTGCAAAAGGGGTAAAATCAACCTTGCAAATGCCTACCCAATCAAATGGAGACTATTATTTTATTAATCAGGATCTGTAATGATTTGTAATGTTATTGATTAGGGATCTCTGAGTGAATAATCTTATTCTGGTTTGTACCTTACCTTAGTCAGTTCAATTAAAATGAATCATATTTTCAAAGAATTGTATTGAATAACTTTCATGTTCATGTTCATACTGAATGTTTTATCACGTTTGTTTTATCACGTTTGTAGGAGAAGCAACAGGAGATGTCAGAGGAGCTTGGCAAGGACCAGCAGTCCGTGGCCATCCTGCAGCGCAAACACGTCTCCTTCCAGAGTGATCTTGCTGCTCTAGGATTACACGTAAGAAACAAACATTTGTAGTTATCTTTCAAACTGGGAGACATACTTTTTAAAGTAATTATGTCACCTTCCAGAGTGATCTTGCTGCTCTAGGACTACACGTAAGAAACAAACATTTGTAGTTATCTTCCAAGGATATTAAATAAAAAACTGGGAGACATACTTTTTAAAGTAAATATGTTCATCTTCCAGAGTGATCTTGGTGCTCTAAGATTACATGTAAGAAACAAACATTTGTAATGGTTTGTTTGTTGTAAGTAACAATTATTTGTGTTATTTTGTTTGTATGCTAATTACAGATGTTTTCAATAAATTGGGATTAGTTTAGTCTGAGAGGAGCTTGGCAATGTTGATCTGTAGTCATCTTACAGCACAAACATGTCATCTATCTTAACAATGTTGGTGTCCTTGGTCTATGTCCATGAAAGAGCAATTGTATGAATAATATAAGCTATACGATATGTGCCTCGCCATCCGCAGGGGAGCCAGAAGTCGCAAGATGTCGAACCTCAGAAATCACGATTGATTTGAAATTGCATGAAAAAGTGAAAAAAAATATTATTGCCTCATGCATTTCCCTGATATCTGGTCTACCGGTACGCAAAATATCCAGTAAAAATATCCAGTGGAAAGGTAAAAATTAAGCAGAGTTTTGAAGCATGTTTTTTGCAGGTTTGAAAAGTTTGCGTTCCAAAATTATTTGCCACTAAAAGCGATCGATATTAAGCTCCGCCTCTTAACAACCCCTTTGTGCTAAGTTGGAATCTCGTTAGCTGTCAAGAGCGGCCAGCGCACATCGAGATTATTTAATCCCTATTGACTGTGCACGGAGATTAGTAATCCAAATGGCCTCCATTGTATAGTGGCCCTATTGAGTTTGACAAAGTATGTTTATGACAATACGACCCAAGTCCTATCCAATTAACTGCACACCCACCCCCCCCCCCCCTCCAACCTCATACACTATGTACACCACTGGTTGAGTGTGAGTATTATATAGATTAAAGAATTGGGCCCTGTAACATAACATTCATTAATCGTATGTAGAATTAATTTGTCGTACTAAATATTTAAGTAGTTCATAATAATGTTATAATAAGGCATACCCCCCCCCCCCCCCCCTCCCCCACACCACAAAAAAAACAAAAAAAACGCTATTTAGAGCTTGTTTTAAGTTGGCTAAAGCACAATCCCACTCTTTTATATACCCTCATTTTGAAGTTGACCGAGGCTCGCCTCCGTTACTTAGACACCTGTTTCAAAATTGTCTAAGGGACATCCCCGGGCATCCCCACCAAAAGAACGAAAACAAACCCTGTACCAACGGATCCCCCCCCCCCCCCCTCCCCCTTTGGTACCTGGGGCCTCCCCCTCCAAAATGTCTAGCTTCGATACCCCGTTTTGCTTTTCACGTATCAACATACTGTTCTTTGTAATAGTTTTTACATTACGCACCAGACGCAAGTTTGCATTCCTAAAATCAAACTGCCAGTCAATACCGATTAATCGAACAATAAACAGATCCAGAGCGGAGCCCCTTTTGTTACCTGAAAGTGCTCGCTATTGTATCATGTGCTCGATGTGTACAGTTTATCGTTCCAAACCCACTTAAATTGTAATTAAATCTGTTCATATCTCTACAATGCATGGATAATATTCAACAGGTTCTGGAGGGAAGGTGTATATCATACATATTTACTGATATGCAAGTTTTCAAGAAAATTGAATAAAGGTTGCTACGACATTCTATTCATGCAATCGGTTCATTTATGGCCTGCTTAAAACGCTAATTTCACTTTCGAAATGGATGTAAAGTTTCTTGAGCTATTTTCTCGGCATCTTATTTCCAGACCGTTCAATATTTGCCTTAGAAAAGCGTCAATAACTCCGCGTTGCAGAATCATTATGAGACAAACTTTATATCATATTAAAGCTTAGATATTGCTGAATCGATCTAAATACAAATCCAGAAAATCAACTTTGTCGACTTTTGGTTCTTCTACGTAGGACGGGTCACATATGATCAATATAGTATAAGGGTGCTAAAATTAGTTAATTTAAAATTCATGTGAAAACTAAATCTATGTAAAAAGTGGCATTCATCCTGTAATTCCATTTGTTGTATACCAGGTAAAAGATGTGCGCGATGAGGCGAGTCGTCTGCGGGCTTCCTACGCCGGCGACAGGGCCAAGGAGATCGACAACCGCGAGCAGGAGGTGCTGGATGCGTGGGACGCCCTCAACGGATCCATCAAGTTCCGCTCTACGCGTCTGACCCAGACGGACGAACTCTACCGCTTCCTCAACCTGGTGCGCTCCCTCATCGTTTGGATGGATGACATCACGATGCAGATCACCGACCAGGAGAGAGCTAGGTAAGTTCAGTTCAGTTCAGTTCAGTTTAGTCAATGCTAGAAATTAACTTTTTGCTTTGTCACCCAGTCGGGCATCCTAGTGTCCCGAAATTGAAATCTCGTGGCCCTATAAGGCAACGAATAACATTACAAAATTCTGTTATGTTTGGTTGCCCATTTGTGCCGATGGAATTTAAGTATCAAGGAAATTGAGTGGCCAACAGCTGTGGGCCTGTGCTAATTGTGATCATTGGTTTAGTTTTAGTTCTGATTATTAACCACTTCTCCTTTTTCCTTCCAATACCATTTGTATTTTCAAAAGACCTTATACCATATCCTAAGTTTTGTTCAAGACCAGTCTTAAATGGGTTCAAATACATACATTTGATTTAAAGGGGTAGTTTAGTTTTGGTAGAGAGGGCGCTGCACATCACAATTTGTTTGTGAGGTAATGAAAAACTGAGTGTCGAATTTGAGAGAACATGCAATTTTAATGGCAGAATAAACTTTATTTGGTCAAAATCGACCCAGAAACGGCTGAAATATCAATAAATATATCTGATCTTATAAATATTTGGGGCCCAAATAATTAGACGATTTTTCAAATTTTTAAAAAAATGCTTGCACTTTTTCAAAAATTTTCAAAAGTGTTTTTTAAATAGTTGATCTCTCTATTTAATCATTATTTCAATAAAACATCACATGCATAATTTTGTATGAAAAATGGTTGAAACCAATGCCTTTTTAGAAAGCGCCCTCTTGTGTTTTAATGGCTCTTTTTTAATGATAACGGGCTTTTTACTTAGTCGTTTGTAATTTTGTATACCTTTCGAGCATGGTGGAGTTAAAACTATTAGTTTATAATGTTACTGTCCAGGTTTGGTTACTAAAGTTCAGCCTTACCAAAACTTTACTACCCCTTTAATGTACCGTATTTTTCTGATGCATCAACCGCACCTTTTTTCTGACAAAACCTTCAAAAAGGGGGGAGCGGTTAATACACGTAGAAAATTATACTCGCAAATAGCCTTCATATATTCATGAGCAGCTGTGTGTTACTGCTCATTAGATATGCAATTTTTCACTAATCGCTTTTTTTAATATGAGAAAATGTATATGTTGATAAATGCTACTTCATGTAGTAAGCTCTTATGGGAGACTAGACCAGTGTCGTATTTATTCCAATGACACTACAGGGTGTCTCACAAAACAAAGCCTTAGATTCCCAGTACAGTTTTATCATCTAGAAAAATTTTTTTTCCTTCAATGACAACCCAAAGTTGGGATGCAGTTAATACACCGGTGCGGTTTATACACCGGCAAATATGGTATGTATTTGAAAATGTATGTTTGTTTTTTGTTTTTTGTTTTTTTTAGGGATGTGTCTGGTGTTGAACTGCTGATGAACGGTCACCAAAACATCAAGACAGAGATCGATACAAGGGATAATAACTTCACAGAGCTATTACTCAATATTATGTACAGTTATTAGTTATTAAATTATTAATTTCTTTATTTTTTGTTGTTGTTTGTTTTTAGGGACGTGTCTGGTGTCGAGCTGCTGATGAACGGTCATCAGAACATCAAGGCAGAGATCGATACCAGGGACGATAACTTCACAGATTGCTTCACAATGGGCAAGAACATGCTGGGCAGAGACCACTACGCATCCAAGGAGGTGAGTCTCAAACATTACATTCACACGATGGTGATGGTGATGGGTGATGGGTGATGGGTGATGGGTGATGGGTGATGGGTGATGGGTGATGGGTGATGGGTGATGGGTGATGGGTGATGGGTGATGGGTGATGGGTGATGGGTGATGGGTGATGGGTGATGGGTGATGGGTGATGATGGTGATGGTGATGGTGATGGTTGTGGTGATGGTGATGGTGGTGGTGATGGTGGTGGTGGTGGTGGTGGTGATGGTGATGGTGATGGTGGTGGTGATGGTTGTGGTGATGGTGATGGTGGTGGTGGTGGTGATGGTGATGGTGATGGTGATGGTGATGATGATGATCACTACAAACTTGCTTCATTATTTCATTGTTTGTCCATTGTAGATCCACGGCAAGTTGGTGCAGGTGGGAACCAAGCGTCAGGATATGATCAAGGAATGGGAGCACAGATGGGAATACCTGCAACTCAGTAAGTCAATCTTCTTCTCCCTCTCATACACAAACAAAAATCATGAAAGCCCACACATACACACACACATAGTTGTAGGAGCCGTCAAACGGGGATAATTTCTATAACACCTTCAAACAGAGATATGCCCGTATTTTCAATGTATTTTGGCTTATCCCTGGTTTGCCGGTGTGTACACATGGACATATGCCCAATGGCCGGTTTACACATACACACACACACACACACACACGCATACTTGTAGGAGTCTTCAAACGGGGATAAAATGTATAACACCTTCAAACGGGGATATCCCCGCTTTTTTCGGCTTTTTTGGCTTATCCCCGGTTTGCCGGTGTGTAAACATGGACATATGCCCAATGGGCATACACACACACACATTCACACACACTCACATACACAAACAGTCCATTCATACACACCATCGGTTACATAGATGTAAAATGGGCAATTAAGGGATATCCTTAAAAAATCATAATAACATACAGTACAGCCCGTAAGACGATCCCTAAAGCACTATAGAGGCTGTTCGGAAAACGGGGATATCCCCGGTTTCCGACATATCCCCGTTTGCCGGTGTGTAAACCCGTGTGTATCCCCGTTTGCCGGTCCTTACAAGTGCACACACACACACACACACACACACACACACACAAACAACAACAAAATAATAATTTGGAAGATATTTGAGAAAGAAGTCGATTGCTGTGAGTACAATCTCACCCTTTTCATTCAAGGGCCCTGTAACATAAAGATTTAGATTATTTGTATGGTCAATTGATTGATTGTAACATTACATTATAATCATGAATCTTTGTTTCAGGGTTCAGATATAATCAACAAAATGAATCAAAACATTGAATTATACTCCTTTCTTTCTTCCCAAATATATCCCAAAACAATCAACAGCACCTAATATGCTGATTGTAAGATTATTTTGCGATCTTAGAATTGTTATTTATATCCATAATTTTCCGCTTGTTAAAGTTGCGGAGGCGTTTCTCTTCGAGGCACATGTGAGGCAGATGTATTTTAGCTCAGTCTTGAGGTTCAGGATTGTTTGAATTATTTTTGTCTATATTTATGTTTTCTACATTTTTTCAACAAGAGTTTTTTTTGGTTGTAATACTTATTCCTCTGTTGTACATGCTGATGAGCTAGGAGGTTGCTGATTCTTGATGTACCAGATTTTGTAGATTTTGTAGATTTTCTAACTGAGATGTTTGTACTTTTCCCCTGTTTTACACAGTTCTGGAGGAGTACCAGTTTGCCCGTGATGCACAAGTAGTGGATGCCTGGCTGAAGAGCTAGGAGGTTGCTGATTCTTGATATACCAGATTTTGTAGATTTTGTTTTCTAACCGAGATGGTTTTACTTTTACCCTGTTTTGCACAGTTCTGGAGGTGTACCAATTTGCCCGTGATGGGCATGCAGTGGATGCCTGGCTAGGAAGATAGGAGGTTGCTGATTCTTGATATACCAGATTATGTCGATTTTGTTTTCTAACTGAGATGTTTTTACTTTTCCTCTGTTTTGCACAGTTCTGGAGGTGTACCAGTTTGCCCGTGATGCACATGCAGCTGAGACCTGGCTGATGACCCAAGAGGCCTACCTCAGGAGTGATGACTATGGAGTAAGTACTCGCACAGTTACCCCCACTAATGAATTATTTTTGTTTAAATAGCTAACATAGCGGTACAAATTCTGAAAAAATAAAGAAATACATGTTGTGCCGATTAAGAGACATGGCACATTTTTAAGCTTTGATTCCCATGTATGCAAACACAAATGTGACCTTAAAAATTGAGCGATCAGCAAACATGAGAGATAATAGGTAATAAGTTTCTAACTGGACGCCATTCTTGTTTTTTCTTTCTTTTTTCACCAGAACTCATTAGACGAGGTTGAGAAGCTGATCAAGAGGCACGAAGCGTTTGAGAAGGCCCTGTACTGCCAAGAAGAACGGTTTACAGCCCTGGAGAAACTCACAACGGTAAGTCTTCTTTCCATCGAGAATCATTCTCAACTTTTGTTCACAATATATATATATATTTCTACCTCCATGACTTTCGGGTGCTGAATTCAGCCTTTGTCAATGTTTTGATGTACTGTGTCTCCAAGACAGACTTTTTGGTAGACCTAATCAAATAGAACTCTTCCGTCCGTCCTTATTTTCATAATATTTGGTTAATGTCATCTATAACATTCCTTGCATGTATGTTTATTACATATTTATCATTCATGTTTTGTTGGTAGGAGTAGTCAAAATAAAATTCATTCAACCATGTCCGTATTTTTGATTTAGTCTACAAATATGTTGCATGGATGGAAGGCATCAAACCAATCAGCAGAAAACATTTCATTTTTGTTTGTTTCAAATATGCATTTGTACGTTGGGCCTTGGAACACATCAACCTTCCATTGTATACCATCCTATTCGTTTGCCAACCCTAGCTTTATATTAAACAAATATACCATGCACTGAGAGCCTCTAGTTGAAATTATGGATTCCGAGGTGACAGGAAAAGCACTATGTTCTGAGGGTCGTAGACCCGAAGAACATAGTGCTTTTTTTGTCACCGAGGAATCCATAATTTCACTAGTGGCCCGAAATAGTGCATGATATATTTGTTTTATATCCTTCGCATAATCATACTCATCGCAAAAATAAATGATTTCAATTAAATTAAAGAAAAATATAAAGAAAAACAAAACATTGATCATGAAACCATCACTGGACTGACTATGTTCTGTTTGTGACACTGACCCCCTTTGCGCAATAGTCCTAGCGCAGAGCGCGTATTGCGCTATCTTTCCATTCATGGTTACGCGCCTTAACAACTAATGCGCACCCAAATGCAAAACGCGCGCATCAAAGTGAATAATTAACCTGCTTTACATACTACACACGTGTAATTGTATGGAGAAAATAGCAATTCGTACATTACACATACAGCTAGTGCAGTGCACACCGCGGCCGATTGTTAAATGATGAATTAGTGTCACGACCACAGAAGGACAACGATGCACAATGTGCACCATTGTCAGAATTTTTAAATTCGAATACCGCTACGTTATACATGAAATGCATCTCTAGAATATTCTTTGGAACTTATTGATATTCGCGGGTGAAAATATGCTGTATTTCTTTTTAAATAACTCTTTGAGAAATCTCGTCGAGCATCTTTCGCATGCTAAAACAAGACCTCTGCTCGCAGGGAAGTTTTATAACACGCATCTCTATGGGCTCAATATGATCACCCGGCATCTATGACGTCATTCATGGAATAGCATTTACTATTCCATGAATGACGTCACGCATAGCACATTTTTCTCCATGGGCATTACTATGTTTGGTCACATGACGCTATGTAGACCAATCACTGAACAGGATTTCATTCATGTAGGATATAAAAAAAAATATGTGTGATTTGAGTGGTTTAAATCATGCTAATCTATTTGTGATTGTTTTCCTACTCTGTAGTTTGAGCTGCGAGAGCTACGCAAACGTCAAGATGAGATGAGGCGAGCAGCTGGTGAAGACAGTCCTCCTATGAAGGAGTCGCCGTCGCTGAAGCACAAGATTGTGGATGACTTCATGCACCAGGAGTCGCAGAGAATGATGGAGGAGGAACAGAGGGCCCAGCAAAGTGCTGAGCAGGAACAGATCATGGAGCAGGAACAGTTGAGGTAGGTTTAATAACTCTTTGATTGATTGGTTGGTCGGTCAGTCAGTTGGTCGGATGGTGTGTCGGTTGGTTGGTCGCTCACTCGCTCGATCAATCAATCACAGAGGAAGGAGCAGGAACAGTCGAGGTGGGTTTCATGAACCAACTCCATGATGGATTGATCAGTCGGTCGGTCGGTCGGTCGGTCGGTTGGAAGATGTATGATCATAACTCGGTATTGACATATTTACTAGTTATCGTATCTTTGATAGATTCTACTTTGTCCCTAAACTTCATAATTTCTGTCATATTTGTGATATTTACGTTACTCCAACACCACTCTTTTGTTTTTCTTTCTTAAATGGCCATAAAAAGTACTCTTTCATATTTTCCTCCAAATAACTGTAAGGAAGTTGGATCTGAGATGTTTCATATGCAAAATATTTGATTTCATACATGTTCCTCTAAATCAATGTTATCATTTTTGTTTATTAATCTGTTGTGTAGGGAGGAGGCAACCAAGATCTTTGCTGAAGCCAGTGAGGCAGTGGGTGGGGAGGCCACGGGTGACGTGAGCGCTACCGCTGTTGATGGTGCCGGTGATGGAGCGGTGACAGATGATGATGAACCCCTCAATGGAGATGAACTGGCACCGGGCACGGTGCCTGCCGGCGCCTTTGGTGGTATCGGCAGCAGCGAGGCTGAAGGCTTCCTCATGCGCAAACACCAGACCGAGGCAGGCGGCAAGAAGGCTTCCAACAGGTACCACACTTTAATGCTATAAACAGCAGCTTTTGACAAGTTGGAAAAAGCCTGTCTTAAAGGGTACCACCACCCAAAAATATTATTCTTATAAATGAAAGGTAACATCTTTAGTAGTCCATTCCACCAAAAAGTTCAGAATAATATGTTTCGAGAAAAAAGTTATATAATTGGAAAACACGTCACCATTCTAAAGCATGCGTTCATGGGTCTGCATATACGAAGCCTACCTTTGTCCAGGGCGAACGAACTCTCAGACGTTGGGCGCATACGGAACCATCAAAAAATGATGGTTCCATAAGTGAGTGTTATTAATTGTATTATTGATGAATTACACAACCCTTTGCAAAGTGTTAAGCATCTATTTGATATCACACAACGGTACCAAAACATATAGTTATTTGTTTTTCTTTGCCTGGTGGTCCCCTTTAAGTCTATTTTAAGTTTGAAATGTGATGGAAAGCATGTATATTGGCCCAATCAATTGATTGATATTGTTAAAATAATACTAGAACAGATTTAGATGGCAACATCTGAACGTAATGTGGAATGCAAAAAATAAAAGTGGAAAAGTTCCATGAGAGAGTGACGGCGCCACGGAGGTGGCATCAACATACCTCACAGTCTGTACCCTAATTCTTTCCATAAAAGTATAAAATAATTCTTACATGTAAATTTCTCTGTTTGAATAGGTCATGGAATCAAGTTTATAGTGTGGTGAACGGCCAGGCCCTGTCCTTCTATAAGGATGCCAAGCATAAACTCAAGGACCTCACCTTCAACAACGAGCATCCGCTCAACCTGAGCGGTGGCAACGTGGAGTTTGCTGCAGACTACACCAAGAAGAAGCATGTCTTCAGACTCAAGTAAGAATCGTTTAAAACGTTTCACCCTAGATGTGATAACTTCCATTCTCAGTTGAAGGTTATCAAAACCCCACAAATAATAATTCAACTGGTGAAAAGGGTTAGTATTAGTAGCTCATTCTACACACTTTGAAACCCATCATACAAAAAAAATCATGTCAGTGGGTTTTCTATTTTCTATGAATTTTTAATTTTAAGTAGTTCCATTGACATGACAATTACTTTTGCAGACCCATGAAATGTTGATACCGTAATTTTGACTTACAATGTTTGAATTAAGTGTTTTTTGGAAGTGTTTATTTCTATGGTTTTTGGTGGAATGGATTTCTAAAATTGATCTATTTACCGTATCAAAGGAAATGTTGATATTGGTTCCCTTTAATACATAAGACATTCTGTTCTTGTAGGCTTTTTTCAGCTCTTGTATGGTTTAAAGGGACAGTCCCTCTTTTACAAAACATCTGAACAGTTTCCAGTTGACGGATGGGGATGAATGTAACACTCACAAACAAAATCAGATCGAACAGCCCTGTAATTTGGATTCTACAAATGAAAAAACGAATGCGTCCCTCCATAAAACTATATATCGGTCAATAAAGAAGTTTAACTGATTTAGCATAATATTACAACAATATTGCACTTATTCTTGTGAAGGTATTGTGAAGCCGACATTTGTAAAGGTATGTCACAGAAAAAGATCTAAAAAATGAAGAATATATAATTACATGTAGTCAGTTTAAGCAAGGTTTGGTTATTTTGATTAGTAATCGCTTACCCACTGTTATTCATGCGCGGGTCACGTAGCTAGCGCGGGTCACATAGGGGTCACGCATAGCGCTGTGGCTCTCCGTGGAATCCGTGAGCGAACTTTCTCGACGGGTGAACACAGGTCTATAACTCCACGAAGAAGAGATTTCAAGCCCTAATTTTTCAGGCATGCTATTGAATGACATTTTCTTTCATATAAAACAATAACCTCGCAACTTCGAAATTTGGCTTGCAAAAGAGGGAATGTCCCTTTAACTTATTGGAGACCATTCAATTTTGGTATGGCATATATTTACCCCACTCTGCTTGGGGTATTGAGGGCACCATTCTCTATGGGTTGGCTATCTATCCACTTACTTGTTTGCTTGACAAGTCAGTTACATCATGAAATATTTTGATTGCATTCAATATTGTAGTAGGATTTTTGATAATTGTTTGTATTAATTTTAATTTTGAATCAGTTTTTTTATAAATTTGAATTTGGGCAGAACATATAATATGTCCTATTTGAAAAATATTATTTTTGTTTATGTTTGGATACATGTTGTGCCGTGATTTGCTTATTTCCTCTGTGTGTCCGTCCCTTCTGATTGCAGGCTGGTGGAGGACTCCGAGTTCCTGTTCCACACCAAGGACGAGGAGGAGTTCCGCTACTGGATGGACCACCTGACCCTGGCCATAGAGGGCGCTAGCGAGTCGGGCAAGGAGCAGAAGAGAGCTCACACCCTTCCCGCAGACTCCACGTCCCCCGGGGCAAAGAAGCAGAAGGGTAAGGGACTGTTCACCCTCAAACGGAAGTGAGAACCTGAAGACCCAAAGACCCGAAGCCTCCCACCATATGGAGAGGCAAGCTTATGAACAGCGTACCCCGCTCCGGGGACACTCACCCTTGTGTATATATAGACCTTGTACATCATGACATAAATATTGAAGTACTATTAACTTGTAATCACAGATGGATTGATTGATTGGGATATAAAAAATTGATTGGTAGAGCGCTTGTTTTTTGGTTTTTACTTTTTAATTAAAGAGCTGTGTACGCAGTGTTTGAGCCGTTAAGATTTGCGAGAAGTTACGCTTTTCCACTTCTTTTAATTTCGCTAGGCGGCGTTTGATACATGTTGTGAAGTTGTAGTGGTGTTATGTGTATAAAAAATGTAGCGCGGCATACCAGAGAAACCGTGTAGGAGAAACGGAACTAAAATAGTTTGTACATTGGCTTGCTCGTAGTTGCTAAAGTTTCTTGTATATTAGGCATGTCTTTGCAAGTTGTGAGCGCTGTTTTTCTCAACGGCGCGGGGATAGGGGACACACGTGTTGGTGGAGGTGCGATGAGTAAGGTACATGCATGCGGCATTCCATGTGTTAATCGTATGCAGCGTGTTGGTCCGTATAATCCAAGGATTGGTCGATATGTGTTCCAGGCAGAAAGAAAGGCGATTCGTTTATCAATTTGACAGTAGCTGCTCAATCACTGCTAGCTAGTGGTGTAGCGTCGAGGCCTACTCGGCACTTACCCAGTAGACTAGTTTCATTGTGCTTTGGGAAATGGACATTTTTTTTTTACTACATTTATAGCATAGCACATGCAAACCCGAGAGTGGTAATTTAACTTATGAAATCTTAGGTAATTGATAAATGTCAGTCAGTACTGCCTGTTGTAATGATTATTATGATTAATATTATCCAGTACCCTTTCTCGATGACCTTGTTTGTACCTCTATGAGGAGTACTCTTTGTCTATGTAGCGTGTAGACATATTGGACCTTATCTACGTGTTATGTATCGTGTATTTAAATAATCAAGACATTATCGTCTTTTTAAAATCCAGTCAATGTAGACAAAGAAAAGGATCTGCGATAAATATACATGTAAAATGATGTGAAAGTGAGTATATCAGTGTCGTAGCGATAGAATTCTTGACATCATAAAAGAGAAGTTTGTATAAATAATGTGTCATTAAAAATCTGCAATTATTATTCAACTTGCTGTTGTATCTTAACTAGTTGTGTATATCTAATATTTGGCATGCATTTAAGCTCTGTACAGTTGGAAAATGTATCGTAGTTCCGCTTCCGAGTGGGAAAAAAACCGAGAGAAGATATAGACGCTTCTTGTAGTGTGTTGTGACCGGGACATTGACGTCATCTATTAATAGTTTAGTATTTGAGAAATTCACTCTTTCTTTTAATCCATTCAACGCTGCTGTTTGTCTCATTATCTGCAAACTGTATATTAAAAGACTTCAATTTATCAGTCAATTTAGTGAGTTTGACTTTAACTGTACAATTTAGCCTCCAGATGTCTGTATCGTTATGTACTTTTCTCACAAGCATATACACGAAGCTTGCATTATGGTATGTAAATGTTCTTCTATTTGGTGTGACTCTTATTTGAAGAATTGAAGTTTTTCTATTGTATGTTATTGCTAGGTAGCACAGAAATACATCTAGACCTAACAAATTGCCTATATAAGCCCCCTAATATGATACTTGTAAAAACAAAATAATACTCGGCATACAAGCCCAGATAAAGCATTTTAGTTCAGTGCAAACATTTGTCAATGGGGGCAGGTCACACTTTTAAAAACCTGAAATAGTTGCCATTAGTTTCTGTAAAGCAAGATTATTGAAATGTATACTAATTTTTGTTTTGTCTATTCATCTTTGCTTATGTGACTTCATATAGAAAACTAAGACATGTTTATCTTTATGTAGAGTCTGTATCTTAATTAAAGAAAATGTTTAATTATTTTGTAGAACTGTTTTATTTGCAGTTTCCACTGTAGCTTGTATTATCATTTGCAATAGTACATTATATGTTTCTAAAAAAAAAGTATATTTAGTCTTTTTGTATTCGCATCACTTTCCAAAATTATACAAGTAATCAAAAGACACTAAGAAAAAAAGGACAAAAAAAAGACAGGGAAAAAGGATTTCCGTTTGTAGTGTATTTTCTCTAGTGAGTGTAGCTTTATTTCTTTCTTTTGTTTTATTGTCAGCCATTTCATCTCATTTCTGGAGTAAGTGGAATCATGAATCGTTATTAGGAAGATGATAATATCCAGGGAGTATGTTCCCTTGTGACCTTTGACACCGTGTGGTCTTTGAATATTTTGGGAGAAACCCAAATCTTCATCACAAGAGCTTTTCTCACGTCTACTACTCCCTCAGTTCATGTCCATCATCATGCTTTATATGCACCTATGACACAGTGGTTGCATTTCATCTTCTCACGCCATGCATTTATCCCAGAAAGATGGGTGGGGGTACAAGATTGTCAATTAGAGTGGACATTTTTTTTTTTATTATTAAGAGATCTATTTAAGCATTTAAAATGCAGGAATTTCCTTTAGTTGTTTTCTTTTCCTTTGTTTTGTTTCAATCAACTCAGTTCCAGCCCCTCGCTAGTTGAGGGAGACATTACTTTCTTTTCACCTTGCAGTACAAAACAATACAAGAAATAGAATAAAGGAGTTTCCTCTTAGCTTTTCGACTGCCCGTAATAATACAGTAAATGTAACTGCCGGATAATTTCATTCAATGGTATTCAATTTATTCATTACGTTTGCGATGTAAAACGGTGAAATATATGTAAATCTGTATTCCAGAAGAATGAGTAACAAGATTTGGTATAATGATCTGATCTGTATTGAAATAATAGGCGACTACCCAGTCTTTATCACATTATAATATGTAGCTGTTATCTTAACTTCAGACATGGATGGAACCCTTTCTCACCCTATCTTTACTAAAACAACACTAGCCCTTAATTTTGTATGTGTCAAGTATTGCCAATAAATCCAAGTGAAAAATGTAAAAGAGTTTTTGATGTACTGCCTCATTATTTGTGTTTAGTATACACCGTTTGATAGATAATATTCATAGCAATTGTGACTAGCTATAGCAAAACCCTGCACTTGTCAGTAATTCATGTTTTGAAGAAATGGGCATTTTAAGTTCACATGTGTGTAAAAGACTTATGATTGCAAAATTCAAACAATCATATCTTTGCCAATTATTGACCAATTTGTTAGAACAAAGCATCAAATGAAAGCTTATGATAAGGCTTTTCCAAAGTCAGAAAATATACATTTTTACAGACAAGTGCAGGGTTTTGCTATAGCCGGTCACATATATTCTCCAAATTAGACATAATTACTATGTACAAATTTGGCATTACCTATATTGTGTGGCTACAACCGTATAATGCAGAACTCAAATTTAGCCCTAAATCAAACTTTACGCCCTTCTCACTCTCACCACACGACGGTGATGCCGGATATAAGTTGGTAGTTCCCACTTTGGCACTAACTGCTTTATTGCAGCGGGCATACCTACATTTAGTGTGCAATTCGCAAGCAAACGTGGCGATGCCACTTCATTTTAGTAGGCTTGGTTAAGGGGTCCGTGACTGCATTTTGGGGTACGATTGTTTTACTTGGCACACATATTCCTTGGATCAAAAGAAACAAATTTATCCAAAGAGACACTCTGTATCTATGCAAATTAGGCCTAATTTCCATAATTGAGGCAAATTTATTCATGAAAATGGGATATTCTATGAAAATGGTATTTTCATATTCCTTGGATCAAAAGGAGAAAATTCATCCACAGAGAGAAATTTTTTTCTTTTGATCCAAGGAATATGTGTGCCAAGTAAAACAATCGTACTCCAAAATGCAGTCAACGCCCATATTTTTGGAACTTTACAAGCCTACTATTTGTAAATAATGTTCATGTACACAACATTGATAACCCGGGTGACCTGAAATATGGCGGATTTACAAAATGAATTAAATTCAATATTCACATTCCTGGCACAAAAAAATTCAAACAAAGATTATCTGAAATGCATTTCTGCAGCAACAACAAATAAGAAGACAAAAATCTTGTGTGAGTTTGTCAGAATGTGTACCATCTACCCCCATACAACCTAAACACTAGCACACACACACACACACACACGCTGGGTTTTGAACTACAAAATTACAAGGACAATTTTTAAAAAGTTCAAATAATTTTTCAGTAACAAATTTAATTACAAAATACCTTGAAATCCAACAGTTACCTACATGTATACTACAAAGAAACCGATGGATTTGTTAAAAAAAGTAATAGACTACTGATGTACACATTCTAAATGTATCTTCCTTCAAAGTAAAGAAAATCCATGCATCCTAGAATATAAGACACTCAAAATAAGCTATAATAACATCAGTTTTTCATTATTCATAGCATTATCATACACACAAGGAATGTTACTTGATAAAAACTATTATATTTACATCAGAAATGCAATGTGCAGTCATGCTCAATAAATTACTACTCCTACGTGTAGGCTTCACATAGACAGCATTGTTAGAAGAGTTTCGTGTGTATAAACATTCTAACTCCAAAAGATGAATCAAGTACCATGTTCCATATTTCAATTGGGCATTTAAGAAGCAGCTAAGCTAAACCTACAATACCTATCATGAATTCATCTCGTCACTAAGCTACATTTCTTGCGAGTCAATGTTAGCATACTTTGTCATATGTCACAAGTGTAACTCGAGTGATACTTGCATTGCTAGGTGTACGAATATTTCATAATGAACGGTGTTACCTCAAACTTTGAACTAAAATCACAAATAAACTTTAAAACACCAGTGTACCGGGATGGGATTTGCATTTATTTTTCTGGTTCACAGTGTTTGAAATCTTTGCAGCATTTTAGCACAATTGTGATATTCGTATTTCTTGGCAAATTACAAAATCCCACTGAATAATATTTGGTAAATTTGAGATATTCTCCGAGGATGAGACTGTAAGCATGCGACAAGGTGCAACTGAAATTGTACGAGACCATCATTTTGAACAAAAAACTGTGCAAATAAAGTCTTAAGCAACTTTATTTGTTCAATGCTAGGGAGCCCAAGATGTGTATGTGACCATGAAACAGCAAAAGTCTCCTCACAGGAAAACGGCTTCCCCTCACTGATACTGACTGAAATTTACATTTCTTCAGCACCTTTTAGTATGTTTTATCTCGTAAATTTTCTTTTAAGTTATACAAAAAGCACTCACAGAAATATACAAACTATGCTTTTCTTAACTATTAAGCTTGTGTGAGGTAATTTAGTTCAGCCCTTGCACAGTGCATATGAAATCAAGATCACTTCTATTTTTTTGTTAAATCAAATAAGTGGACTTTCATGAACGAATTGTATTCAGACATAATTCAGAGACAAATATAAGATAATGGAAATAACAAACAAAGTACATTATTCCTATGATCATACACTGGAACCTTGTTATATTGAGACCATTAAAGTTACTTTGTTATATCAAGGTAAAAAACAAAAGAGTATGAAGACCTTGTACTAGTAAAATTACCTTGTTACAAGAGGGTTTGGTTATATCAGAGCTCTTTATAACAAGGTTCCACTGTAGTCACCCTTGCACCTGTAAGACAGAGACTGCATGGCTATCAAAAAAATTGGACGTTTGATTTTATTTCCTGTGTTTTCTTCATTTAACCACGGAAGTTAAAATTTGCCAATTATGCACCGTTAACTGAATCTATCGTGTTCAGTCTACAAGATATAAATGAAGGTGTAGTGAAAGGTCTTTGAAAAATGTCCTTTTTTCTCATTTAAAAGTGTCATTTGTATGTATTAGGCCTACACAATTGTTGATTTATTGATTATATGCATGAATTTAACAGGTCCACATTATTATTCAAGGTCTACAAGTCTCTCATTGATATTACTGGCATAGCGCCAGCTTGTGTTTGAAACTTTATAGTTTTGTAATTTAATTACTGACATAGCGCCAGCTGGTGTTTGTACTTTAGAGTTCATCATGGAGTCCCTACCATACCAGGAAGATGCAATTGTTTTGGGGTCCAAAATCTGCCTAGAACTCAGGGCATCCTACTCCTAGCTGGCAGCCTAGTTATTCATTCTACGTGCCATAAAGAGGCAAAGAGGTTAGTTTATCATATTAATTTACTCATTTATGAATTAGTGTGTGTTAAAGGTGTAAATTAGTTTGTTTGTTTTAAGTTATCATCCAGTGAGTGTAGATTATGTTATGCATGATATACAGTAGTATAGTACATGTACTGTACATCACATACATGTAGTACATATTACGGTGACTTGCCATTTGGTCTACAACCATTTGGTCCACTACCCATTTGGTCGGCTTGGTACGAACAGTCACGTTCACGTCACGTTCACGGTTCTGTACCTTTTGTGAAACAGGTCACCCAAATCTACAAACAGTCACGGTAAAGTGACCCAACAATTTGTCGTTTTCCATGCCGGTAAAACTTGAATCGTCACGTCTACCAAAACGTGACGTGAGTGTTTAATCATTATTTGTAAACGTGAAAGCGCTTGTTACTAAGACTAGTAATGACGTCATCCAGAATATTCTCGACGACACTACTTTTCCTTTTTGTGCGAGTGAATTCCTATGGGGATTGCGTGTTTAAGGATTTGTCGCAGCGCACACAAAATTGTATGTAAGTGATCTGATGCGTCGCGACGATATCGACGAGATTCGAGAGCGAGGCCGAGGCACAGTTTGACGACGCGGCGATCGAGCAAATTGCAGGCTAGGCGCCGGATATTTTCGATGATACAAAGTGAGAATGTGAGTATAATTTGGTATATCATTATTCTTTTCTAGCTGTTACGAGGACATGCCATATGCCCAAGCCCAAGGCTCGACACGGCTATGGCTGCATGAGCCATGTGCAAAGATTGCCACTGCATAGCCGCGGCCTACCTATTTAGAGCCTAGGCCATCATAGCATGCAAGCTAGCACTGCCACTGCACTCTGGAATTCACTGGCTGCCGTCAATAATGATAAGGCAGATATCTAGTGCATAAAATAGCCTTGATTACGAAGTCCTGCCAGGCTTTGGGCCATAGCCGTGTCGAGCCGTGGGCTTGGGCATATGGCATGTCCTCGTAACAGCTGGAAAAGTATAATGATATACCAAACTATACTCACATTCTCACTTTGTATCATCAGAAAAATATCCGGCGCCTAGCCTGCAATTTACTCGATCGCCGCGTCGTCAAACTGTGCCTCGGCCTCGCTCTCGAATCTCGTCGATATCGTCGCGACGCATCAGATCACTATATATATATGCATGCACGCAATGAAACGTACATGTGCAAGGCGCGGTGATTACGACTACCCCCCCCCCCCCCGCTGACAGGATTTTATGAACCGCTAGGTCCTGGTCCTGTTGGAACCGGTCCTGGTCTAGGCTTCGAAAAAATATTACGAATAAACCTACCCCCCCCCCCCCCCCCACCGCTGACAGGATTTTTTTTTTCCAACTACTTGGTCCTGGTCTAGGTTCAACATTTTGGGACTGGTCCTGGACCAACATCACCTTTTTTGACAAAAACCCCCTTGAAAATATCGTGGGTTCGCTAGTGATTTTGTTGCCCCCCAATCAGTCCGACCACGCTACACCACTGAATTTTATTATTACACACAAGTAATCAATACGTGTAGAAAGTTATTTTGCTCAAACCTATTCGTTAATATTATTTCGCTATTTTTATAAAGGGGGACTTTCATTTGTTTTTATTACATGTTTGTTTTTTGTGTACGTATAATTTGCGTGTATGGGAGGGTATAACTAGCTACCATTGTGTCTGGGTGTGCATGCATTTGTCTAGCTGTGTCATTATCATCCTTTGATAAGTGTATGCGCTTTTCCTTACACCATACACGATACTTTATTATATAATTTTATATTTTATTGTACATTGTCGTTAAATTCCATCTTGTGTTATAATTTGTACGTTGTTCTCTATAATTGTACTATGTATATCTTTTTCTGATTTTCACACCTTGTACTTTGTTGCGTAAAAACAACAAGTAACCTAGGTATTTGTGTTTGTCATGGTTTTTATTTGATTTGATGTCAATAAAGCAATGATTTAAAAAATAAAAAAATAAAAAATTAAAAAAAATTGTACATTTCATTGTATTAGTTTCGCTAGCATTAGCTGCATCATTAGTACACTGAGTAATGGTAGCAGTGGCCGCACACATGTTTTTTTTTTTAAAGGGAAAGGAGAGGGGGTTATTTCGTCAGCCAAATTTCTTTGAGCGGGGGGGGGGGGGGGGGGGGGGGGTTAGCTGTAGATATTTGGAGTGAATTAAAAACAGCCAAAACAGTATTTTTGGGGTACACCCCCCCCCCCCCCCCAACCCGCCCCCATGTGTACGCCTATGAATGGTACATTTTCATTCATTCATTCATTTCACATAATCTATACGACATCTTCGGCCCGAACCAGCTATTTTGCCATTAGTCTCTTCTCAATGACAATTTACGTTATTTTTTAAAACGCAAGTGGCAATTTACGTGAGCTTTCGTAGATTGCATATAGCAGGTCAACAAATTGTTGGGTCACGTTACCCTACACTTCGTAGATTTGGGTGACCTGTTTCACAAAAGGTACAGAACCTGAACGTGACGTGAACGTGACTGTTCGTAGATTTGGGTGACCTTTTTCACAAAAGGTACAGAACCTGAACGTGACGTGAACGTGACGTGAACGTGACTGTTCGTACCAAGCCCATTTGGTCCACTGTCATTTAGTCTAAACCGGGTTCGTCCACAGTAAGTTCGTCTACGAGCCATTTGGTCTATAAGCCAATTCGTCTACCTGCCAATTCGTCCAATAACCACATGGTCTACTACTCAATTAGTCTAATGTGCATTTCGTCTAATAGCCAGTTAGTCTACTTATCAATTGGGCTACTACCAATTGGTCTATACATCATTTAGTCTACAAATCATTTGGTCTACATGTACATTTGGTCTACTATTTAGTTGGTCTACTAACCAGTTAGTCTACTAATACTATACATTTGGTCTGCTATTCATTTGGTCTACAATCGATTTGGTCTACAACTCATTTCGTCTACAAATCATTTGGTCTACATGTATATTTGGTCCACCATCCATTTCGTCTACCAAACAAGTGGTCTACAATATATTTGGTCTACCAGTCATTTAGTCTACACATCTGTTCGTCTACAATCGATTTGGTCTATTTGGTCCACAATCCATTTACAAGCCAAATAGTCAATCTGCCGTGTAGTATATCATTTGCCATTTCTTTAACGAGTGGCGAGAGCATGCAAATAACGTGGGGACACGCCCTATGTATCTCTTTCTTTTTTATGAACCCCTTACGTTTGATGTATTGATCAAATTATTATAAGTATTATCATCATCATTAGAATGTATCCCTTTTATGTTTGTTGTCTTGTCTTTTTAAATGGGGGGGGGGGGGGGGGTGGGTTTGTACAGCATAGATGTAATACAGATGTATAGATAGGACTGTCCTGTAGCTGCTATGCTACCTTGGTGGTCATTTATTGAATTCTGTTATAGCACACATGTAGGCATACCTCCTTGATAGATCTAGCTATAGTTTATTCCAGGTTGGCATCCAGGTAGCCTTTGTCAAGCCCGTGTCTTGTCCTGGCTCCAATCATGTGAAATGTGTCAGTTCAATATGTGTTCTCATTTCTTATTGCTGTTATCCATTACCTTGACGATAGGCTATAAAATGGGCTTGCGGGGCGATGTCGTAAAAATGAAGGTGAAGACAGCGGTGGTACATGGTCAGGAGTGGCAGATTGTTTGTCTAGACTAATAAAAATCAATGAGTGGGTATACATTATGCAAATTGTTCTAGTGCATCTAGTCTGTCTCCTCCAGTTAACTCTAGTTACTTTGATGGACAAATTGTATGTCCAATGAGGTGTGAAAATGAAAAGTAACATTATGGATTTACTATACATATTTAAAGGGATTGTTGAGTTTTGGTTTAGAGGGCGCTACACAAAATAATTTTTTTGCGAGATAATGACAAACTGAGTGTCGGAATCGAAATAGTATACAATTCTAATGACAAAGTAAACTTTATTTGATAAAAATCGGTTCAGAAATGGCTGAAATATCCATAACCATAACCATTTGTAATAATTGTGGGGCCCCACAATTATTAGATAATTTTGAATCATAACAGGCTTTTTACTTAGTCATTAGTAATTTTGTATTCCTTTTCGAGCATGGTGAAGTTATAACTATCAGTTTGTAATCAGTTTTGGTTACTAAAATTCAGTTTGACTTAAACTGTACTCTCTTTACCAGAACTCAACTAAAACTTTCTTGGTGATAACGAATTCTAAATATGTTTTCGTTGAAAGGGGAATTCGAAAATCACAATATTGTCAATGTTTGTTTCTACTAATGAGTAATGGGCAATTCCAAGGTATCCGACGTTATGATTGTTATGACATTATTTTTCATTGTAGTTATATTTAAATAAGAGACCTGGGGGTCAGTGGCGTAAGTAGCAAAAACTTTGTTTGGGGGGCTAAACAAAATCCGCATCACCACCGGATATTGCGAGGGAGCGAAGCGACCAAGGAGCGAAGCGACTGAGCGGGGGGAGGGTGTGGGAGGGGGGTGTCCCCCCTCCGACGGTAGGGAGCTTTTGCATTTTTGGACTTGAAACTGTGCATACCTGGAAACTGTGCATACCTGTGCATACCTGGTGCATACCTGGAAAATAAATTCTGACTTAACGACATGTATTATAATGTGGGTTAGTGCGTCATCATCGTCATGATTCTTAACCAGAAGAGGTTATGATTGATTCATGAAGAAAAACAAAAATGCACCCCAAAAATAATATTCGCAAAAGTGACATGTTCAGTTCAAACAGTGCATCAAAAGCATTATTTTATGACAAAACATCATGAACATTGTATTCAAGACGTATACAAGACCGATTCCCGAGGGAGCGAAACGATAACCGAGAGGGGGAAGGGTGATGGGAGGGTGTGATGGTAGGTGGGTGCACGGTATAGGTGTTTTTGCAATGTTTTAGTTGAAATTATGCAATCTGGTGCATACTTGGGAAGGAAATTTGGCTTGACATGAAGTAAAATCTGAGTTTTCTTGTCTAAAGAAATACTCTTTTCTTTCAATCACTGTTATCGAATTAGATAAAAGCCATGATTTAAATTTATTTGGGGGGGGGGGGGCAAGCGCCCCCAAGCCCCCCCCCCCCCAACAGTACGCCAGTTGATAAAAGTGAAGATATCGGTGTAAGTTTGTTCGACCAAACTGCATTTCTTATCAAACAGCGAACAAACATGTGTCGGTAAGTGACGTTACGCAAACAAAAAAAGCAACATTATGGCAATATATATCATGTCCCTGACTTACTAGAATGATGAGTTTGATAGGAAGTCATCCAAAGATTCCCAGACAATATAGAGTAATTTGCACCTTTTCCTTTTATGCTTCCTTTTTTGCACAATTTCAAGTCCCAAAATGCAAAAGCTCCCTTGACCGTGGGAGGGGCCCCTAAACACATAAATCGTGAGCCCCCTTTGAATTTACCCCCCCCCCCCCCCCCCAATCCTAAACTGCTTCCGGCGCGCCTGATCCTGAAGCAAGGTAAATTTGGAAGAACTTTATCCAGATAACTTGCTTTTTAGGGAGATTGTACCATATTTAACCACCGTCAACAAATGGTCAACCCTTCCAGTGTCAGCAGTAACACATATAATCAACCCTTCCAGTGTCAGCAGTAACACATATAATTTTACTGTAGCCATGATTACATCGTTATAAGGGGTTATAATAGTCTTGATGAGACATCCAAATATGTGCACCGAATGTCCAACGCTATTTTCAGTGCATAATTATACGCAATTTGAAACAAATTGGGTTTTTGTATTTTCGTATACAATCAGATATAATTTGAGATCCGTTTGAGTACATTTTATCCTTTGTAATATGGTACCACATATCTTAAAGGGGTAGTATAGTTTTGGTAAGGCTGAACTTTATTAACAAAACCTGGAAAGTAACAGTATAAACTAATGGTTATAACTGGACTCCACCATGCTCGAAATGCATACAAAATTACAAACGACTCAGTAAAAAGCCCGTTATCATTCAAAAAAGCCATTAAAACACAAGAGGGCGCTTTCTTAAAAGGCATTGGTTTAAACCATTTTTCATACAAAATTATGTATGTGATGTTTTATTGAAATAATGATTAAATAGAGAGATCATCAACAACTATTTAAAAAACGCTTTCAACATTTTTTGAAAAAGTGCAAGCATTTTTGTAATTTTTTGAAAACAATTATTTGGGCCACAAATAATTATAAGATCAGATATATTTATTGATATTTCAGCCATTTCTGGGTCGATTTTGACCAAATAAAGTTTATTCTGCCATTAAAATTGTACACACATGTCAGTCACGTGATAGTTAGGACGTCCTAGAGAAAGGACCATTTCATAAAATGGGCCACTACATTCTTGAATGTGAAACACTCGCCATTATCCGTTTATGAATATTTATATATTGGGTATAGGGGATGTGTCGCTGGGAAGGGTGACTTTTTCAAGAAAGATTCTTAGACATGGGTCTCATTTTCATAAAAACACATTGGTGCCTTTTTAAAATCTATTCCTTTTCCCTCTTTTCTCCCTCATTTTCTCCGGGATTTTGGGATTTGCCGATGTGAAATTGCTAAAATTTTCAAGCTCGCTCCGCTCGCTAGCATACATAATATTTCACAACCTGTTTATATATAACCCTTCATAACGCCATCTCATAAACAATAAAAACGAATATACCCATACAATTATATTGAAAGAAATGGCAATTTTCCAATGTGAAATGGCTAAAATTTTCAAGCTCGCTCAAATACATAATATTTCACAACCAAAGTTCCCTGGTGTGGGAGGGGGGACACCCCCTCCCGAACCCTCCCCCCGCTAGGTGGCTTCGCTCCCTCGCTTGGGCGCTTAGCACCATCAAAGTATAAACGTTCGCCCTCCCTAAGAAAATACCCTGGCGCCACCCCTGTAGTATGGTACAGTTTACTAATGAAGAATTTTATCAAAAACTGCAAAATGATTGGCCATTGTTTTATATTACAGCTAAAAATGAAATATTGAAAATTTGAAATCCTTAGACAATTTTTCACAAAAAATTCTTAGACATGGGCACCTAATTACAGCAAAAGGACCCTTGGATGTGGGTATGAGTTCGGAGGTCTCAGCCGCACACGCCGTCCGACAATTATCTGATTGCCCCCCCCCCCCCCCCGGGGGGATATATCCCCCACTTTTTGATGCGGGGGTGGCCTGTACAAGACAAACAATCCCCACTTTTTTTAGAAGTTAAATCTTCTAAAAATCTTACAAAATGCATAATAATAATATATAACTGCAACAATTATGACCATACTTATACAGTGATATTTTAAACACCAATTTCCAAAATGTCTCCCCAAGTATATAAATATATGCACGGACGACAGGCGGACGATGTAAGTGTATTTTCTGGTGTGTGTGTGTGTAAGTTCGATTGTGTTTGTCTTATCATGAGGGGAGATGGTAATGATTTCTTTAATTAAGTTTTATCAAATTTCCTTCCAAGGTATGCACCAGAATGCATTATTTCAAGTCCAAATTTGCAAAAGCTCCCTACCGTGGGAGGGGGGACACCCCCTTCCCACACCCCCCCCCCCCTGTGGTGCTCCGCTCCCTCGCAGTTGTGCCACGCTCCCAATCCGTTGACCGTATACCTACCACTTTACAATTCCTTCCGACGGGCCTGTTCCACCGGTGACTTGCCATTTGGTCTACAACAATTTGGTCCACTACCCATTTGGTCCACTGTCATTTAGTCTAAACCCGGTTCGTCCACAGTAAGTTCGTCTACGAACCTGTTTCTTTTTGTGCGGAGTATACATTATCAATTTGTCAGAAATATGGGGCCCACAATTATTGTCCCCATTTTTTATCCAGCCGTTAACAAATTAAAAAAAAATCTTTTCAACATTTTACAAAAGTGTTTTTTAAATAGTTGCTGATAATCTCTCTATCTAATCAATATTTCCACATAAAATATATGTATGCACAATATTTAAAATGGTTAAAACCAATGAGTGTTCAGACTCAGAGAGCGCGCTCTTTTGTTGTAACAGCTCTTTTTGAATGATACATGTAACAGGCTTTTAAAGGGATAGTTGAGTTCTGGTAAGGAGAGTACAGTTTTGGTGAAACTGAATTTTAGTAACCATAACCTGCATCATTACATTACAAACTATTAGTTATAACTAGAAAGGAACACAAAATTACACATGACTTAGTAAAGATCATGTTATCATTAAAAAAGAGCCGTTAAAACGTTAGAGGGCGCTCTCTAAACAGTCATCGGTTTTCAACCATTTTGAATACAAATTTGTCCATTTGATGTTTTGTTGAAATAGTGATTAGATAAAGAATGATGGTCAAAACACGTCACCCCCCAAAAAAAAAAAAAAAAAAACAAAACATACAGTATGGCGAGAAGAAATCAACAATATGGTTACACCATGCAATGGTGGGGTTATCGCGTTGAGTCACGTCATAATCATATAAATGTAATACAAATGCAATTCCTCAAATATGCAGGAAAAGAGACATAGATCTACAAACATGAAGCTTCGAGAGCGGCTGTGATGAAAACACGATGCAGGCATTCTGTGGGCAGTGCCGGGGGGGGGGGGGGGGGGGGGGGTATTGGTGATAAAAAAAATGTTTGCTCATAATTGTGTGGTATGTGAAAGGGAAAATAGCTCTACTGGGAATTAAAGGGAAAGTAACATTTTAAAAATACAAAATTCGTACGTAATGTTTCTCTGTCATGGCTCGACTTTTATCTTGTTTCTTTCTTTTCCTCCATATTTCCCTTTTATCAAATAATCAATTTGTTCAGTTCATATTTTGAAATGTATACTGCAAAGCAATCACTGAGTATCATGCGAATATCAGTTTGCGACATTTTCGTTCAATACTGGGCCATCCATTTTGGTGAGGCATCCAATTTCGAATGAACACTTTTTACACATTTCTAAGTGGACATGTCACAACGCTAAAATTCACACGCTATTAACAGTATCCATCACTAGTATGTGCACTAGTCAGCTACTACTAGATTCCCTTTAATACAATACATGCAAGTGAGCAACAGTGAGCCTACAGAATGTATTGGAGTGTTAATTGTTTTTACAGGGACAGAGGGCCCCTACATATTATTGTGGATCTATGCTTAGGGTTATAAATATGTCAGACAGAGGGCCCCTACATATTATTGTGGACCTATGCTTAGGGTTATAAATATGTCAGACAGAGGGCCCCTACATATTATTGTGGACCTATGCTTAGGGTTATAAATATGTCAGAATATGTCAAGGTGGGTGGGTGCAGCAAGAGTTCGCCCAGGTTGTTTGGGTATTTAAGGGTGAATTCTCGGTTACAGTCCGTTATTCCGAAGGTTCGTTATTCCGAAGGTTCAGTTATTCCGAAGGTTGGTTATTCCGAAGGTTCGTTATTCCGAAGGTTCGTTATTCCGAAGGTTCGTTATTCCGAAGGTTCGTTATTCCGAAGGTTCGTTGATCCGAAAATAAAATCGGGTTCGTTATTCCGAAGGTTCGTTATTCCGAAGGTTCGTTGATCCGAAAATAAAATCGGGTTCGTTATTCCGAAATTAAATCGGGCTTGTTATAATACTATAGTTTGTGTTTTGTTGATTTAATTTACAGCTTGCATTAAGCATACCCCTCCCCCTTTCCCTCCCTTGGCCAGACCAATCAAACATTTAAGTTTATTTTATCTCTTTATATGAAATTATAGCATTATAACAAACCCAAATTTATTTTCGGATTAACGAACCCGATTTCATTTTAGGAATAGCGAACCGTCGGAATAACGAACCCTCGGAATAACGGACCTTCGGAATAACGAACCTTCGGAATAACGAACCCGATTTAATTTTAGGAATAGCGAACCTTCGGAATAACGAACCTTCGGAATAACGAACCTTCGGAATAACGAACCTTCGGAATAATGCAACAAATGTTCGGATTAACGAACCCTTTTTCATTTTCGGATTAACGAACACTCAGGTATAGGAAATTTGCGTGTTCGGAATAACGAACCTTCGGAATAACGAACCTTCGGAATAACGAACCGCACCCGAATTCTCCCCCCCCCCCCCCCCTCAAGCACGCACAACAAACATGTATTACACATCATGAATTCAGAGAGGTGGGACCTCTGTATGAATACATGTTCACCTTTTCATGCAGAGAAAAAACACACTTATTACCCCCTTTCTCTTGAAGGGATAGTTGAGTATTTGTCAAACCATTAAGGTACACAATAATACTAGTTATAACTTCACCATGCTCGAACTCGAAGCATATACACAGTTACAAACGGTTACAGTCCGTTATTCCGAAGGTTCGTTATTCCGAAGGTTCAGTTATTCCGAAGGTTCGTTATTCCGAAGGTTCGTTATTCCGAAGGTTCGTTATTCCGAAGGTTCGTTGATCTGAAAATAAAATCGGGTTTGTTATTCCGAAGGTTCGTTATTCCGAAGGTTCGTTATTCCGAAGGTTCGTTATTCCGAAGGTTCGTTATTCCGAATGTTCGTTATTCCGAAGGTTCGTTGATCCGAAAATAAAATCGGGTTCGTTATTCCGAAAATTAAATCGGGCTTGTTATAATACTATAGTTTGTGTTTTGTTTATTTAATTTACAGCCTGCATTAAGCATACCCCTCCCCCTTTCCCTCCCTTGGCCAGACCAATCAAACATTTAAGTTTATTTTATCTCTTTATATGAAATTATAGCATTATAACAAACCCCAAATTCATTTTCGGATTAACGAACCCGATTTCATTTTAGGAATAGCGAACCTTCGGAATAACGAACCCTCGGAATAACGGACCTTCGGAATAACGAACCTTCGGAATAACGAACCCGATTTCATTTTAGGAATAGCGAACCTTCGGAATAACGAACCTTCGGAATAACGAACCTTCGGAATAACGAACCTTCGGAATAACGAACCTTCGGAATAACGAACCTTCGGAATAATGCAACAAATGTTCGGATTAACGAACCCTATTTCATTTTCGGATTAACGAACACTCAGGTATAGGATATTTGCGTGTTCGGAATAACGAACCTTCGGAATAACGAACCTTCGGAATAACGAACCTTCGGAATAACGAACCTTCGGAATAACGAACCGCACCCTTACAAACAGCTAGGTAAAAACCCTGTTATCATTCAAAAAAAGCTGTTACAATTCACAAGGGCGCACTCCAAATCTCAATTAATTATCAATTTTCATACAAAATTGTGCATGTTTTTTTTAAATAATGATTCAATAGAGATATCATAAACAACGTTGAAAATAACCTATTCAGATTTTTTTCAAAGCAGCTTCATGATTTTTATAACTTTTCTTAAAAAGTAAAAAAAGTGAAGCAAATTTAGAATAAAAATATATGTTTATTGATATTTCAGCCATTTCGGAACCGATTTTGTATAAATAAAATAGTTTTTGTCATTAAAATTGTATGTTCTTTCAAATGTGAGAATGAGTTTTTCGTTATCTCACAAACAATATTTTGTAAAGTGCCCCCTATAGTAACTCAACTTCAAAATACTAACTGTACATGGTGAACAACATTTCATACACAGCGTGGGCGTTGTTGTAGACTAATTGCTAGTTGACGAAATCATATGTAGACGTATTGGGTAGTAGCCCAAAAGACTAGTAGACCAAGAGCATCGTAGACCACATGGATGGTAGACGAAATAAGTTGTAGACGAAATGGATTGTAGACTAAATGATTTGGAGACAAAATTGTTATTAGACTAAATAGAGTGTAGACCAAATACATAGTAGACCAAATAACTAGTAGACTAAATGTATTGTAGACCAATTGCATGATGGACTAAATGATGTTAGACCAAAATACTAGTAGACCAAATGGGGTGTAGACCAATTGGAGTGTGGACCAAATTAAATGTAGACTAAATGACTAGTAGACCAAATGGGTAGTAGACGTATAGGGTGTGGACCAAATTACAGTAGACCAATTGGATAGTGGACCAAATTGGTGCATGTGGACCAAATAGCAGTAGACCAACTGGCTAGTGGACCAAATGGTAGGATAGACCAAATGGTCATAAACCCATATTACATTACATGAGTGGATAGAAATTCAGTCAGATTTATAACTTCTTTTATATGCTAGACACTTGAGGAAGATGTTATATTATGATGTTGTGTTGTACAAGAGATGCATTTATGATATAATTTGAAATGATTAGTTTAAACTAGTTAGTAAAGATACAGGTGTTTACTGTCACGTTGAGCTTGAATGTCAAGGTTAAGGCACACATAGGTCAATTAGCATTGGTTATACGTACTCCTTATTTGACATGTTCAAGCCCGTGCAACAAGTATGTGTTGCTATTTTGGTTTTGACAGTGGTGTTCGTGGTGAATGTTGTAGAAATTAATAAAGTTAAACTACTATACATACCAAATATGCTATTTTTGTTGTCCTTTCTATTCCCTTTCCTGGCATTTGAGCTCTTTTTCTCTGGAAAAAAATGAGTAAGTTCCAGCACACCCCGAAACGTGTTCCACATGTACACTGAATTAAAAATGTACATAAAAACAGTGAGCCATCTATTGACAAGAATCGCACAGGAACGTTACTAGCGCTTGCTAGATACATGACGCCAAAAAAGGTTCATTATTCTTCTTTCCAGATGTTTTTTATTTGTTTTTATCTACTCCATGGTTTCTAAAAATGTTGCGCAGATTTTAATATGTGTACGTGTTTAGCGCCCTCTTTCAGAAAAAAGAGTATACGGCTTGTGCTAAGCACGTCCGTGCATGCTATTGTTCCCCAGTGCAGCTTGTTTACTATACGGTTAGCTTATGATCACCATAGGCGGGCGCGGCGGGCGCGTCGTAGCTTCACTTCTTCAAAGATGGCCGAGCTTCGGGTAGGAGTCAACAACTGACGAAAAGACATTAACATTTGTAAGTAATTTAACCATTGAAAAGCAGCGAATGTTAAATTAAAACACGACTTAATATGTCGTGTACAGCAGTGTTTGGATACAATGTTTTTTAAAGGTGGAATGAATGAGTTGACACCGATAATGTCAGGCAGGTACATGATGCATACACGAGTTCCTATATGTTGCGTGTAAATGGTCCAGTTCACTGGACCTATTTACTAGTAGATGTGGGTTAAGGACACTAGCCACAATGCATGTGCGAATTACGTATGTAAACTAACGTGGGATTTTTGATTTTCCGTTTCTCACGGTCCAGAATTTGAAACACCCATTTTGGGTGTTTTTCCTATCTATACTAGCTATTCATTTGTATGATAGTGTTGATGTATATCACTTAGATGTTGCGATCCTATCAAAACTAATTGGAAAGAAAGAAGATTTCATACCTTTTTTTGTGATTCCTTATAGAAATCCTCGTCTTTCGCACACACACGCCCGTATTCCATTGCATTCACATGTCACTGATTTTTTACCGTTCTTTATGGCTTGACCCTTCCCAGGTCGAAAAAACAGTTGAAACCAGTTGAAACCAGTTGGAAATTCAACTGGTTTTTACGGGTTTTTACTGGTTTTAACTGGCATCAAACGGTAGCAGTTAAAATTCCCGGTTCCCAGTAAAGATAAATGGACAGATGCAGAAGACCAGTTAAAACCAATAGAAATACCAGTTGAAACCAATTCAAAATACCAGTTGAAACCAACTACTTTAACTGGTCCTCATCAGTGTTGTAGTCGAGTCACCATGGTCCGAGTCCGAGTCCGAGTCCGAGTCACCATGGTCGAGGCCGAGGACGAGTCCGAGTCACGGCATTACGAGGCCAAGGCCGAGGCCGAGGCCTGGCAAAGTCGGCCTCGAGGCCGGCCTCGAGGCCGAAGCCGGCCTCAAGACCTCCAAGACTGAGAATTTCATGAAAATGCAAAAGTATTTTCGAGATACTTCTCCAGTATTACCAAATAATCGTGATCTAATCGATCACATGCCAGTGCGTAACTTACTTTGCCTTGTGCATACACAGCAAAACAAATTAAACAACTTTTTAAACAACCAAAAACGCTGTTTAAGCCAGTCCCTCTAACAACGTTGTTTAAAATTTTGAACAACCAAGATCTTCAAATTCTAGGGTGCGCACGCTGTATATCTGTATGTAGGATCTTTGACTGTACCGTACTATATTACATCGAGAGATATCGATGGGTACGGTACGTACGTAGGTCGTAGCTGCGCATGAACTTAACTATCAATCGTATGATTTACATTTTTTTTTTTTTTATGAAATATTATTGGAAAATACTTCAAAATAGTGAATAGATGTTGAATCTTAAATTCACCAGATTCTATGAAATATTCCGGCCTCGAACCGGCCTCGAGTCATCGAGGCCGAGGCCGCATGCTACGAGGCCGAGGACGAGTCCGAGTCACGGCATTACGAGGCCAAGGCCGAGGCCGAGGCCTGGCAAAGTCGGCCTCGAGGCCGAGGCCGGCCTCGAGACCTCCAAGACTGGTCCTCATGTACTGGTGAATCCCACTACTGGTTTCTTAATGGTTTCAACTGGGTTTCTTACTGGTCAGCCTAACTGGGTTCTTACTGGATTCTTACTGGATTCTTACAGGTTGTTCCAGTAGATTCCAATTGATTCCAGTTGATTCCAGTGTACCAATTTCCATATTGAAACCAGTTGGCCAACTACTGGTACCAGTTGGCAACTAATTTTCAACTGTTTTTTTGACCTGGGTTCTATCGAGCGGGTAAATCGTCAAAGAACCCTCGAAATATTGGCTAGTTTTTCGGACTAGTTAATATATGCACGCGACATCGGGTGACCCGTTGCCCATATCAACACTAAATAATGGCATGAATGCCAAAGGACGCGATTTTATGATGATTCTTGCCAGGATAGTCTCTTTTCCGTGATTTTGTAATAAAATCATTTCATTTGATGTTTCTTTGACTTTTATTTGAACATGTATAATATGGGCATACTGCGATTAGTGCTGTAACTTACCTTGATGATCGGATCGGCAAAATTTTATTGATCATCGAAATCGGATCGCAAATCGGATCGGATTTTATCGGCTAAAAAAAAAAAAAAAAAAAAAAAATTCGTTTTTTTTTTCTTTGGAAAAGGATCCCCCAAAAAACACATTTTGGGAATATAAATGAATACCAAAGCAACATATATGAAATGAAAGCATACCCGTACATGATTACCTTGGGCTTATTAATATGGATATATGTTGCTTTGGTATTCATTTATATTCCCAAAATGTGTTTTTTGGGGATCATTTTCCAAAGAAAAAAAAAAAGATTTTTTTTTTTTTTTTTTTTGCCGATCCGATCTTCCGATTTTTTCTGCATGATCGGAAATCGGCAAAAACGGTCCGATCATGTATGATCGGATCGTGATCGGCATGCCGATCCGATGATCGGTTACAGCGTTAACTGCGATATAATGATACTGATACTAGGCACTATGGTGTCTCTTTTTTTTCATGTTCATCCTATTGGCTTGCAGGGGCTGCAGAACCGGGGGGGTGGGGAGGCTGGAAGTAAAATGTGGTCAGCCCCCCCCCCCGCCCGACTTTCAAAACCTTTCAAAGACGATACATGTACAAGTGCATGACCCAAGGTCCTTGAAGGGGCCGGGGGGGGGGGGGCTCTTCATAAAAAAACAAATTTGGAGGTGTGGAGGAGGAGGGAGGGTGGCTTGCTAAATAAAGATGAAACAAAACAAAATACATTTTCAGATGGAGTAGCCATGGGGGAAAGAGGATCGGGAGATGGGAGGGGGCTAGCTCAATGAGGCTCTTCTATATAAGATAAAGATAAACAAACTGATAGCCAGAGGGGGTGGGGGGGGGGGGGGGGGGACTTGTTTTATACACGCTCATTTTAAACAGAAAACAACACTATAATTTGGGCGTAGCCAAGTGGGAAGAGGATGAGGGGGAGGGGGGCTTGTTAAATGAAATCAAAAGAAAAAAAAACAATGATTTTTGATTGGCGTAGCCAAGGGAGGGATGGGGGGGGGGGTGGGCTTGATAACTTGAACGATCATTTTTGATTGACGTAGCCAAGGGAAGGGGGGGGGGGGCTTGCTAAATAAAGGCTCTATATTAAATGAAGATAAAACAAAACTATATTTTCAGATGGAGTAGCCACGGGGAAAGAGGATGGGGAGGTGGGAGGGGGCGGAGGTGGGAGGGGGCTAGCTCAATGGGGCTCAACTATGATTACAGATTGGCGTAGCTAAAAGGGAAGAGGATGGGGGGGGGAGGGGCTTGATTAATAAAATAGAAATAAAAACAAAATTTCTGATTAGCGTAGCCGTGGGGGGGGGGGGGGAGGGGGGGGGGGCTTGTTTAATAATGCTCTGTATTAAATAAAGAGACAACAAAACTACAATTTCAGATTGGCATAGCCACAGGGGGTGCCTTGCTTAATACCATAAAAAAGAAAAACAAACTACAATTTCTGATTGGTGTAGCCACAGGGGGGGGGGGGGGGGGGGGGGGTGGGGCTTGCTAAACAAGGCTCTATATTAAATAAAGATCAGACAATTATTTTTTTTTTTAGATGGAGTAGCCATGGGGAAAGAGGATGGGGAGGTGGGAGGGGGGCTAGCTCAATGAGGCTCTTCTATATAAGATAAAGACGAAAAACTAATTGGCGTAGCCAGGGGGGGGGGGGGGGGGCTAGCTTTATACACGCTCTTGTTAAACAAACAGAAAACAAAATATAATTTTGGTTCATTCATGCTTAGAGGGGATTCCCATAAGTAGGACGGAGCCCCCATGCTTCTAAAGGGGTCACCCAACAGATAGGCGGTGCCCCATGGTTGGTTCATGCTTAGTGGGGCCTCCCCAAAAGAGAGACGGAGCCTCCAGGCTTCTGAAGGGGTCATCCATGAGATGGGTAATGACTCCAGGGTTCATTCATGCTTAGACGGGATCCAATTAAGACGGACGGAGCCTCCAAGCATCTGAGGGGGTCAACCGTAAGATGAACGGTGCCCCCAGGGTTCATCCATGCTTAGAGGGGGCTCCCCATAAGAAGGACGGAGCCCCCAGGCTTCTGAAGGGGTCACCCATGAGTGAGATGGGCGGTGCCCATAAATTTAATTCATGCTCGGAAGGGGCTCCCAAAGAGATGGACTGATGGGCAGAAAGTGCAAGATTGCCCCTGAGTTAATCAAGCCACCCCCACCCCCCCCCCCAATTCCATCCCTTGGCTGCGCCAACAAAAATTATAGTTTGTTTTTATTTTTAGTTTATCAAGCAAGCCCCCCCCCCCACCCCCCCCTCCCCCCCTTTGGCTACGGCAGTCTGGAATTATAGTTTGTTTTTTTCTTTATTTATATAGAACCTGTATTAAGCAAGCCCCCCCCCCCCACTTTCGCTACGCCAGCCGAAATTATAGTTTGTTTTTTTCTCTTTATTCATATAGAACCTTTATTAAGCAAGCCCCCCCCCCCCCTTGGCTACGCAAGTCTGAAATTATAGTTTGTTTTTCTCTGTATTTATATAGAACCCAGTGGCGTCGCGAGGGTCAACGGATTGGGGGGGGGGGCACAACTGCGAGGGAGCGTAGCGCCCGAGGGGGGGGGGTAGGGTGTGGGAGCTTTTGCAAATTTTCACTTGAAATAATGCAATCTGGTGCATACCTTGGAAGGAAATTTGATAATACTGAATTAAAGAAATCAGTGGCCATATTCATAAAAGCCCGATAGCCTATCTGTCAGCTAGGCCTTATCTCCTTGCCAAAATGCCAGTTTGGACGATAACTAGCGGGGAACTCACACAACTCGCTTGGGTGATCACCTTTGTTTTCACAAACCAGTGCACAACACACACGTGCATAGATATGTTTTTAGTAATGTGTGTAGATTTTGCACGCTGTCTATGCCCTTACCATATCGACCAATCAACGAGCGTCTAAGCCCTGTAATACAATAGCCATTTAAAATCTTCGTAGCGGGTTGCTAACTCGTAATTCAAGAAGCACTGCTAACCATACCGATAACAAGCTAACAACTCGGATGATCTAATTTATTCATCGTGGCTGTCATGGTAACATTCCATCTGTTGCAAGTTTGTTTGACATCGCATAAAAGCGCAGTTTACTCGAACGTGTGAATGAACGAATTGTTCCTTATTGTTCCAATCATAAAAGCGTCTTATGTGTTCTACAACTTGATGCAGTAAAGGGGGGGGGGGGGTAGTAGAACATAATTGTCAAATGGGGGGGGGGGGGAGGGGGGCGGTAACTTGTGTCCAAAACAAAAAGCTTTCTATAATTCCTAAATGTAAGGGTGTTACTGTAGATATGAGCGTGAGTAGGAATGATGGTTTTTTCGGGGCGGGGGGCGGGGGGGGGGGGGGGGGGGATCACGCGTAAACACATGTTTTCATAGCCACCCCAATACAACCAAATACATCTCCCTCCTCATTACGATCAAGCTCCTCCACGCTTATAATATGATAGCATGACAAGGGAAACTATTCAATTGCAGTGAAAAGTGACTAAACAGAAACGAAATTGCATTAAATAGTATTATATATAGATAGATTCATCAAAACAGAATTTAAATCACATAAAATCAATCCGAACTGCAAAAGTAAGCTAATATGTCACAAAAAGGACAAATAAAGGTAAATTACTCTCCAGATAAAAACATGTAATTTAAGCTGATAAAATATGTTATTGCTGAAGTACAAGGATGCTAGGGCAAACACGGAAAAGTATGATACTTGGGGAACTATTTTGAACTAACATCACGCTATCATAAAAAAATCTCTTATATCCCTTATTCGAATATTCCCCTTGCCATGTTCACGATCGCGCCACACGCATATACACACAGAAACCGGGCAGATTGTTACTTGCTAGCAATTTAGAGGTACATCAGAGTACCTCTAAATTTTTGGTCCAGTGTCGCTAAAATTTGTCCTATCTGGCTTTGGTGAATAAGAAAAAATTAGCTGGGTGTTAAGTCGGCATTCAACTTCACGCCTTTGTTGTAAGTCCAACAAAGCTCTATTCAGAACGTCCCGCATAAATAGATTTCAATGCATTTAGTCGGCACCGCAGATCTATTGTTGTAATTGTTCGCATTTCGACTAACAATGTCGTGGAATACCAAATGCTTGTGGAATTTAGACAGATGGGTTGTCATGCTAGGCCAGGCCTTGACTACGATAGCGAATTTAGCCTATCGGCCTTTTGTGAATACCAGTTAAGCGTAGCGGACATCGAAATCGTAATTTGATCAACCAACTAGCTTATCGGAGTTTTATGAATATGGCCACAGGACTTATCATCTCCCTCATGATAAAGTATACAAACACA
Organism: Echinarachnius parma; assembly: GCA_037951105.1. Lineage (NCBI taxonomy): Eukaryota > Metazoa > Echinodermata > Echinoidea > Clypeasteroida > Echinarachniidae > Echinarachnius > Echinarachnius parma. The sequence goes on from JBAMJV010003460.1 coordinate 83,520, forward strand.
ATCAAACCTATACTTGTACACACACACCAGACTCAAATACACCCTCGTCGTATATATCCGTGTTTGTCTACACTTATTTGGGGGAGGGTGTGGGAGGGGGTTTACCCCCTCCCACCTGGAAATTTTTTTGAAATTGGTGTTTAAAATATCACTGTAGAAGTATGGTCATTATTGTCATAATCATGGGTGTTAAAATTGTAATAGTTTAAAATATAATAGTGAACATACTCGTAACGTATTTTTAAACGGGAATAGCGAGGAAAGATTGAGCCTTGCATGAGATGGATCCACGTGATCATGTATACTATAAATCCATCGATATAGTCTAGGGCATTGAGCTCTAATGAAACTAAGCGAGGGCGGCAACAACTTCTCAAAAATGGAGAGGAGACATTGGAAGCGAAGCGACCGAGTGGGGGAGGGTGTGGGAGAGCTTTTGTATTTTGGGGCGTGAAATTGTGTGATTTGGTGCACACCTAAGACAGAAATTTCACGTAATATGAAATATATAAGTATGGAACCAAACATACATAATGACAAAGGGTGGGGGACAGTCTTCTCCACTTTCAAATGTGGGGGGGGACACATGATATTCCAATTTGATTTGCGTTCAGCGCATATGGACCAAATTTACTGAAAGATATATTATTTCAGATTATTTGATTATCTGTGAGGGTTTAATAAACTTTGTTTGTTTGTGTGCGTTTGAGAAATTACACTGCCCAACACAGTTCGAAAGGTGAGTTCCCCCAACCGAAATGAAGCTTGCAATATGAGAAACAGTAGGCAAAAAACGAGATTTAAAGTCATTTTCAAACTAAAAAAAACACAGCTATTGTTGGTTGATGTTAAGATGGTCATGACCAGGCAGGCTGAAAGCAGTTTTGGATTTTTTTTTTTTTTTTTTTTTTTGGGGGGGGGGGGGGGGGGGGGGAGGGGGTGGGGCAAAACCTATGGGGGCTCAGGATTTTATGTGTGTATATAGGGGCTCATGCCCGACCACACTCGCAGTGCTGCCAACTTTGAGCCAGATGTGAGAGTGAGACATTGCAAGGATCGAAGCGACCAAGCCCGAGGGAGCGAAGTGACTGAGCGGGGGGAGGGTGTGGGAGAGTGGTGCTTACCTAGATAGGAAATTCGGGCTTAACATTGGGGCAATTCCACGGTAACGGAAGGACATTCAGACACAATTTTGGAACTTCAATCAAATAATTCCAGGATCCTGCTTTTGATTTTTTAATTCTAAATGGCATGTCTTTGATCCTTGTTGGGACACCTTTGATTTCCACTATTTCTAAAATTTTGACCGCATTATGTAAATTAGATATGGACACTAATGAGGCCGGTAACGGAAGGACGCCAAAATGGACATGGATTTTCAAGTTTTTTAGTTATGACCCAATCTCTGTGAAGTTACGAGGTTTATCATGTTAAGTTGGCTACTAGTCAATTTCCTTATGTTCACAGAGTATAACACCACCTTTTAAGAAAAATATCTACATTGGTATATTAATTATGAGAAATTAATTACTCCAGTGTTCGGTAACGGAAGGACGGTAACGGAAGGACCTCTGAAAAGTCTATTGGAATTGTACAATAAAATTAATTTTGAAATTTAAAGACCATTTATGAGAAGGAAACATCTCTATTGTGTTTTAAAATGAGTTTGTATCATAGATAGCATATGGACATCACAAGCATTTACATTTCTATTTTTTTCTTACTATATTTCATGCTCCAATGGCTCTTATTCATGGTCAATCCATGGTAACGGAAGGACACTCAGACACAAATTGTCAACTTTAAGAAAGACATTTTTAAATACTTGTGTTGTTAGAACAGTCTATTTTGATAACAATACTTCCAAAACATACAGTTTTAAGGTCCCATAATTTTTTTTTTTTTTTAAATCTCCGCACATTATTGAATATGCATACAAATGAGGTCGGTATTCGGAAGGACATCAAAATGGACAAGGTTTTGTTATCAAATCAGTTTTATAACTAAAACTCTGTGATATTAAATAATACAAAATATTTTAAGGGTTCACATTTCATTCTCTGAAGGGTTAAGAAGAATTTACTTGTTCTTTGATTAATATTTGTCCGCAGATATTTGAGTTATTTCACACAAAGCGGACCAATGTTCGGTAACGGAAGGACATAATGGACTATAATGTATGATATGACACAGTAGGGTCATTCCATGTCAAATCACCTTTAAAAAAATAGAAAATTTTCATCGCAGCCCCCTTCAAATTTGCTAATATTTGGTATGTATGATATTTCAACCTTTAAAAGCGCAAATATTTAAGTTTTAGCCCAATCCGCCCAATTGTTTTGGCGCTATGGTCGATTCTTATGGGGGAGTTTTGTAAGAAATGGGCGTGGGCACCATTTTTCAAATGGCCATTGTCCATTAACCGTTGGGTCAATTTATTTTGTAAAGGTGTCATTGGACTGGGGATGTTATGTGCAATCCATTTATGCCATTTGTGTTCATGCATGAGCGAGTTTGGATACGATAACCTTTGACCTTAGATTTTGACCTTCCGTTTAACCTCGTGGATCAAATAATTTTGAGAATTTGGTTTGCTTAAATCTTGGCTTGATATAATTTCTACAACATATGAAAGAATTGGAGATATATTATTTCTTGCTTTTTCTACAGCCTTGTTTTTAGTTTGCAAATTTCATGTAAAATTTAATTATTTTAGACCTACACCCATGTCCAAGAATTCTATAGGGGTGTATTGTATAAAAAAAAGACCTATTCAAAGTCATGATCAGAGCCTATTCACACCCTGGCTCACCACAGTTAAATAGACCTACTAATCCCCATACAATAGAAATCCAGACAAATGGCATCATGCATGGTACAAGGGCCCTGTTGCAGAAAGAGATACAATCAATTGTGAGCCAGATCAAATGTTCTAAATGCACAAATCTGATTGGTTGAAACACAGAAAATTACTAGTCTGACCACGCTACGCCACTGATAGCTGGCCATTGCAGGTATTGTCTCATTATTTTGGGTTTTCATATATGAGAGACCAATTTTTTAACATAAATTTTGTCATAATATGTAATATGAGGTACCTTGTCCATCTGTTACCATGTGCATGGTAACGGAAGGACATTTTCTTTTGTTATTTATTAATTAACGAAGAAACAACGAGTAATACAATTGTTAGCAATGGGAAGGCCTACTTGAACTTGCTTTGCAAGATTGGTCTGCTCTAACAATTATGTGAGCCACAAAATTAAAAATATTGATTTTTCGGTAACGGAAGGACATTTTCATAGGCTGAAAATAAGAAGTCATTGAAGCATAACAAATCAAATAAATCATACAAATTTACTCTTTTACGAAATGGTCATATCTCAGAATAATGGTTTTTAGGCTTAACTGGGGAACAAACACAGGATCAAAACACTTTTTCACAAAAATGTCAAATTTGTGGGGTTCAATTATGGTTATAAAGTTATTATAAAAAAACAACTAAAATTATGTAAAACTGAAATTTTCTCATTGAATTCCAAAAATATAGAATTTAAGCTTTGATTTGATACCAAATTTGTATCATAAAAATGCTTGTAAAATTTTTGGTCAAATGTCCACTTTGGCGTGGAATTGCCCATTGACTGTATCTGGGAAAGCGTGTCATGATTTGATCGACCAGAAATTTTAAATATATTTTCGCGAAGAAAACAAATAATTGACACATATGCACCCCAACATAAATATTGTTTTTTATATTTAGCATCATACACAGTTCCAACATCACCATATGCCACATTATGTATGATCCCGAGGGGCGAAGCTTCCGAGGGCTGGGGCAGGGCAAAATATGGAGGGTTTGGGAGGGGGTATCCCCCTCCCACGGAGAAGATTTTGCATTTATATAATTTACTTGAAATGGTGCAATTTGGTGCAAGTCACACAAGGAGGCAGAGCAATGCCAGCCTACACTGGAACTACGTGGCCCGGTATACAGAAAAAAAATACTCACCCCTGACCATACGAAGTTATACAACAAACTGAGATAATCTATTCGCGTGCGAAGCGCGCAGCAAAAATTGAAAGTTGATGTATAAATTAAATTTTTAAAGGAATAGATCCTCTTTTGCAAGCCAAAATTCAAAAGTTGCGAGGTTATTGTCTTATATGAAAGGAAATTGTCTACATTAGATTATATCATTTGACAAAGTGTTGCAGCGGCACACGAAACGTCGTGATCTTTTAGATTCCTAGTTGACCATACATTGCGAGACAAACGAATATCACTAGCGATATTATTTCCGATACTATATCCGCAATGGATAATATATTCACTATTAACAAAGTTCTAAGTACCACATTGGACGAAAGTACTTTTGAGTTCTCAACGCGATCTATCTCTGGCCTGAATGCTGAGAAAAGTTGGCCGTACTCATACAAAACACACCGAGTCTTTGATAGGGCCATGTCTGCAACAAGGTATTCTTTTAGTTTGTCAACGAGGATTATCCTAGTAAGTAATAATTACTTTAATACCAAGATAGCCATAACTCTGCGTGGCTTACTTAGCCCTCACAGATAAAGAGACGAATAGAACTAAGCTTTAGTTCTTCACACTTTGCTCGTTTTATGTGTCTAGATCCATCTTATGTTGGGTTACTTGTCGTCATTGATTTTACCTTGATAAAGGATTAGCTGTATTCAAAAGAGTTAACGTATCTTTGATAGATTCTACTTAGTCCCTAAACTTCATAATTTCTGTCATATTTGTGATATTTACGTTACTCCAACACCACTCTTTAGTTTTTCTTTCTTAAATGGCCATAAGAAAGTACTCTTTCATATTTTCCTCCAAATAACTGTAAGGAAGTTGGATCTGAGATGTTTCATATGCAAAATATTTGATTTCATACATGCATGTTCCTCTAACTCGATGTTATTAATCTGTTGTGTAGGGAGGAGGCAACCAAGATGTTTGCTGAAGCCAGTGAGGCAGTGGGTGGGGAGGCCACGGGTGGGGAGGCCACGGGTGACATGAGCGCTACTGCTGTTGATGGTGCCGGTGACGAAGCGGTGACAGATGATGATAAACCGGCACCGGGCACGGTGCCTGCCAGCGCCTTTGGTGGTATCGGCAGCAGCGAGGCTAAAGGCTTCCTCATGCGCAAACACGAGACCGAGACAGGCGGCAAGAAGGCTTCAAACAGGTACCACACTTTAATGCTATAAACAGCAGCTTTTTGACAAGTTCGGAAAAGCCTTTTTAAAGTCTATTTTAAGTTTGAAAAGTGACGGAAAGCATGTATATTGGCCCAATTAATTGATTGATATTGTTAAAATAATACTAGAACAGATTTAGATGGCAACATCTGAACCTAACGTGAAATGCAGAAATAAAAGAGGAAAAGTTCCATGCGAAAGTGACTCCGCCACGGAGATGGCATCAATATAACTCACAGTCTGTACCCTAATTCTTTCCGTACGAGTATTGAATAACTCTTACATGTAATTTCCCTGTTTTAATAGGTCATGGAATCAAGTTTACAGTGTGGTGAACGGCCAGGCCCTGTCGTTCTACAAGGATGCCAAGCATAAACTCAAGGACCTCAACCTGAGCGGTGGCAACGTGGAGTTTGCAGCAGACTACACCAAGAAGAAGCATGTCTTCAGACTCAAGTAAGAATCGTTTAAAACGTTTCACCCTCGATGTTATAATTTCCATTCTCAGTTGAAGGTTATCAAAACCCCACAAATTATGAATTCAATTGGTGAAAAAGGGTTAGTATTAGTAGCTCATTCTACACACTTTGAAACACATCATACAATAAAAATCATGTGTCTGGGTTTTCTATTTTCTATGAATTTTAATTTTAAGGTAGTTCCATTGACATGACAATTACTAAGAACTAGTCTGTTTTTGCAGACCCATGAAATGTTGATACCAGTAATTTTGACGTACAATGTTTGAATTAAGTGTTTTTGGAATTGTTTATTTCTATGTTTTTATTGTGGAATGGATTTCTAAAACAAATTTATGTACCATATCAAAGGAAATGTCGATATTGGTTCAATTCGGTTCTTGTAGGCCTTTTCAGCTCTTGTATGGTGTAATTCAATGTTAGTATGGCACATATTTACCCCGCTTGACCCCCACCCTGCTTGAGATATTGCTTGCACCATTTCTTATTTATATATTTCTTCTTATTTATTATATTCCTGCATGTCTCACAGTAAACAATTTCGTACATAAAGATAAACTGTCATAACATCGAAATAGAAACACAGAGGTCTGGCAATATAAGCTAGAAGCTTGAAGTGTTGCCATACCTAAGATTTTACAAGTTTTACATATTCTTAAAGATACAGTAAACATAGATTAATACAAACAAGAAACAAAAAGTAATAAAAACAAATATAAAACATTATTTACAAGTACAGATAAAGATAATAGTTAAGTCTCTACAGTATGTTCTACTTCTACTTCTACTTGGGTACTCGACAGGGTCCATCAGTCAGGACGTAGAGTCGAGGGGAACCGGTGAGGTGTCCCGTTAATTGCCGATTGAGGCAACTGCTCCCTCAAAGGCTCCTAATGATGTAGAAGCCAATACATTATTGGGGAGCGCATTCCATGCTGTGACAGTTCGTGGGAAGTAGGAGTTCTGGTAAAACTGAGTTCGAGTAGGTATATGCTTGAGCTTATTTGGGTGGTATTGTCCGGTGATGCTTGGGGCCATTGGTGTGAGTAGTTGGTCAGGTGTAATTGCTACCATGCCATTCTGAATTTTGTAGAGGAGGCTAAGGCAGGAGATGTGTCTGCGTCTTTCCAGTGTAGTCCATTGAAGTTGTTGAATCATAGCAGGCACACTCTCAGAATGGCGGAATTGTTGAAGAACGAATCTTGCTGCTCGCCTCTGTACAGCTTCAATCTTTGAGATGCTCTTCTTTGTAGATGGATTCCAGACTGTTGCACAATATTCCAAGCGAGGTCTGACTAGGGAGAAGAAGGCTTGTTGTCGGATCTTCTGGGAAGAGCGTCGTAGTTTCCTATTGATAAGCCCGAGCATTTGGTTGGATTTCGATGCAATTCCATCAATGTGTTTTTGCCAGGATAGGTTGTGAGAAAAGGTAAGACCCAGGTATTTGTAGTTTTGAAATGCTGTAAGTTGAGTATTGCCCAGTAGGTAATTGCCTTCAATGTTGTTTCGACGGAGTGAGAACCGTAGAAGATGACATTTCTCTGTGTTGAATTTCATCTGCCAGGTAAGAGACCATTGATGAAGGCGGTCAAGGTCCCGCTGAAGCTCATGGTGGTCCGAGATGTCATGAATAGGATTGTATAGGAGACAGTCATCTGCAAACAGCCTTAGCTTGGACGTGATACCATGGGAGATGTCATTTATGAATGTGATGAGCAGGAAGAAATGTAGCAGGCATGATAGAAAGGTACAGTCCATACTGGAAGAGAAATACAGGAAACAGAGAGAGAAAAGAAAAAAGTGGGGAGGGGGAGAGAGGTGTGAAGATGCCTTATGTAATTAATTAACAGTGACACGTCATGCCGAATTACACATACAAATATAGAAGACTACAATACATTTTATCGTAGGTAATTACAGCTATGTTAAAAAGAATTAACAAACCAACTGATTGAACCATTCTCTGTGGGTTGGCTATCTATCCACTTGTTTGCTTTACAAGCCAGTTACATCATGAAATATTTTGATTGCATTCAACATCGTTGTAGGATTTCAGAAGTTTTTTAATATATTTAATTTTGAGTACAACAATATGTCCTATTTTAAAAACATTCTTTTGGTATGTGTTGGGATGTGATTGCTAATTTTCAGTAGAATGTTTATGTCCTATTTTTAAAATATTTTATTTTTGTATATGTTGTGCTGTGATTGCTAATTTTCTCTGTGTGTGTCCCGGCCTCTTCTGATTGCAGGCTGGTGGAGGGCTCCGAGTTCCTGTTCCACACCAAGGACGAGGAGGATTTCCGCTACTGGATGGACCACCTGACCCTGGCCATAGAGGGCGCTAGCGAGTCGGGCAAGGAGCAGAAGAGAGCTCACACCCTTCCCGCAGACTCCACGTCCCCCGGGGCGAAGAAGCAGAAGGGTAAGGGACTGTTCACCTTCAAGCGGAAGTGAGAACCTGAAGACCCGAAGCCTCCTCCCACCATATGGAGAGGCAAGCTTATGAACAGCGTACCCCGCTCCGGGGACACTCACCCTTGTGTATATATAGACCTTGTACTAAGGCTGAGTCATGTCGGTAATTGTCGGAACCGGGTCCCGATAAACTTTTACCGGTCGGGAACCGGTATCCCGATAAATTTTTACCGTCGAAACTCGGACCGGTAAAATCACGCAATCGTGCACGCATCGGCAAAAATGCACTGTTTGGGGCTTATATTGCTCTTTTTATATGCAAATAACATTATAAATACTGAGGCTTTTATGGATTTACATATCAATCTTTACGGGAAAATAGTTACAGACTATCCAGAATTAACTTTAGTTTCGCATGAAAAGTATTTTTTTTCAAAGGAAATTGGACTTATAATTAATCGATCGTTTGTTCACCATTGCCCATCGCAACGCGGTTCACAGAAACTTAGCCCGCTAGTCGGGGGGAAACGATCGCTTGTGACTGTGAGCCACTGCCCTCAAAAAGTGGCTATAAATTAGCCTTTTCGCAATCAAAACCATTTTGGTAGTCTACTTACATGATAACATGGCATTTGAAAGCTGAACAGAATACAAAATCACCCCCAAAACAATGAAAAAACTGTGCTGAATTATCGATAAATTTCCAAGGAACATTCGTGATCGTGAGGATCGAAGGTTGATGAATTGAGCTACAGCATGCAGCAAGTTTTCGGGCCGCTGTTTCATGCATATCGCTCGTATACTTTGCATGCAAGTTACGGGTCTTTTTTTCTTACGTGAGATTCATCCGCCGGCCGGTGGAACTATGTTAATTCATCCCAGGCCGGCCATACGTTTGCACACAAAGTATACAAGCGAATAGGAGCGATGTAGTCGTTTTTTATCGATATTTTGCGTAATTGTTTTCATTGTTTTGGGGCTCATTTTTGTTTCTGTTCAGCTATCAAACGCCATGAAATCATGTAAGTAGAATATCAAAACATTTTAAAATGGTGCAAATGACAAAAAAAAACGTATTTTGAGCGACTTTTTGAATGCACTGGCTTATCAGCTGGATCATACAAAGATCCATCAGACAACTCCCCTGGAGTATCGGACTAACATTGTGTGCACATCCGCCGACAATATCGTTCAAATGACTAGCAATGTTGCGCTTCCTGTTCAATTTCTGACTGTCAAACGAAGTAAACAACCAAGAATATCTCGAAAATAACCACTCTTTAAAATAAATGATATCAATTGCCCCGTTTTTATTTGAATTCCGCTACATTATTGTGATAATCTTAATTTATTTTTTAACATTGTATTTATTTATTTTTTTTTTCGGGGCACCGTTTCCGATATAACGAAACCGGGTCCCGATTGAAACGGTCGGTAACCGGTGTGATCGACCGAACCGACTCGGCCTTAGTAAGGCTGAGTCATGTCGGTAATTGTCGGAACCGGTCCCGATAAATTTTTACCGGTCGGGAACCGGTATCCCGATAAATTTTTACCGTCGAAACTCGGACCGGTAAAATCACGCAATCGTGCACGCATCGGCAAAAATGCACTGTTTGGGGCTTATATTGCTCTTTTTATTTGCAAATAACAATATAAATACTGAGGCTTTTATGGATTTACATATCAATCTTTACGGGAAAATAGTTACAGGCTATCCAGAATTAACTCAGTTTCGCATGAAAAGTATTTTTTTTCGAAGTAAATTGGACTTATAATTAATCGATCGTTTGTTCACCATTGCCCATCGCAACGCGGTTCACAGAAACTTAGCCCGCTAGTCGGGGGGAAACGATCGCTTGTGACTGTGAGCCACTGCCCTCAAAAAGTGGCTATAAATTAGCCTTTTCGCAATCAACACCATTTTGGTAGTCTACTTACATGATAACATGGCATTTGAAAGCTGAACAGAATACAAAATCACCCCCAAAACAATGAAAAAACTGTGCTGAATTATCGATAAATTTCCAAGGAACATTCGTGATCGTGAGGATCGAAGGTTGATGAATTGAGCTACAGCATGCAGCAAGTTTTCGGGCCGCTGTTTCATGCATATCGCTCGTATACTTTGCATGCAAGTTACGGGTCTTTTTTTCTTACGCGAGATTCATCCGCCGGCCGGTGGAACTATGTTAATTCATCCCAGGCCGGCCATACGTTTGCACACAAAGTATACAAGCGAATAGGAGCGATGTAGTCGTTTTTTATCGATATTTTGCGTAATTGTTTTCATTGTTTTGGGGCTCATTTTTGTTTCTGTTCAGCTATCAAACGCCATGAAATCATGTAAGTAGAATATCAAAACATTTTAAAATGGTGCAAATGACAAAAAACGTATTTTGAGCTACTTTTTGAATGCACTGGCTTATCAGCTGGATCATACAAAGATCCATCAGACAACTCCCCTGGAGTATCGGACTAACATTGTGTGCACATCCGCCGACAATATCGTTCAAATGACTAGCAATGTTGCGCTTCCTGTTCAATTTCTGACTGTCAAACGAAGTAAACAACCAAGAATTTCTCGAAAATAACCACTCTTTAAAGTAAATGATATCAATTGCCCCGTTTTTATTTGAATTCCGCTACATTATTGTGATAATCTTAATTTATTTTTTAACATTGTATTTATTTTTATTTTTTTTCGGGGCACCGTTTCCGATATAACGAAACCGGGTCCCGATTGAAACGGTCGGTAACCGGTGTGATCGACCGAACCGACTCAGCCTTATGTGAAAGTGAGTATATCAGTGTTGTAGCGATAGAATTCTTGACATCATAAAAGAGAAGTTTGTATAAATAATGTGTCATTAAAAAATCTGCCATTATTATTCAACTTGCTGTTGTATCTTAACTAGTTGTGTATATCTAATATTTGGCATGCATTTAAGCTCTGTACAGTTGGAAAATGTATCGTAGTTCCGCTTCCGAGTGGGAAAAAACTGAGAGAAGATATAGACGCTTCTTGTAGTGTGTTGTGACCGGGACATTGACGTCATCTATAAATAGTTTAGTATTTGAGAAATTCACTCATTCTTTTAATCCATTCAACGCTGCTGTTTGTCTCATTATCTGCAAACTGTATATTAAAAGACTTCAATTTATCAGTCAATTTAGTGAGTTTGACTTTAACTGTACAATTTAGCCTCCAGATGTCTGTATCGTTATGTACTTTTCTCACAAGCATATACACGAAGCTTGCATTATGGTATGTAAATGTTCTTCTATTTGGTGTGACTCTTATTTGAAGAATTGAAGTTTTTCTATTGTATGTTATTGCTAGGTAGCACAGAAATACATCTAGACCTAACAAATTGCCTATATAAGCCCCCTAATATGATACTTGTAAAAACAAAATAATACTCTGCATACAAGCCCAGATACAGCATTTTAGTTCAGTGCAAACATTTGTCAATGGGGGCAGGTCACACTTTTAAAAACCTGAAATAGTTGCCATTAGTTTCTGTAAAGCAAGATTATTGAAATGTATACTAATTTTTGTTTTGTCTATTCATCTTGCTTATGTGACTTCATACAGAAAACTAAGAAATGTTTATCTTTATGTAGAGTCTGTATCTTAATTAAAGAAAATGTTTAATTATTTTGTAGAACTGTTTTATTTGCAGTTTCCACAGTAGCTTGTATTATCATTTGCAATAGTACATTATATGTTTCTAAAAAAAAAGTATATTTAGTCTTTTTGTATTCGCATCACTTTCCAAAATTATACAAGTAATCAAAAGACACTAAGAAAAAATAAGGACAAAAAAAAAGAGACAGGGATAAGGATTTCTGTTTGTAGTGTATTTACTCTAGTGAGTGTAGCTTTCTTTCTTTCTTTTGTTTTTTTGTCAGCCATTTCATCTCATTTCTGGAGTAAGTGGAAGCATGAATCGTTATTGGGAAGATGATCATATCTAGGGCGTATGTTCCCTTGTGACCTTTGACACTGTGTGGTCTTCAAATATTTGGGGAGAAACTCGAATCTTCATCACGAGAGCTTTTTTCATGTCTACTACTCCCTCAGTTCATGTCCCATCATCATGCTTTATATGCACCTATGACACAGTGGTTGCATTTCATCTTCTCACGCCATGCATTTATCCCAGAAAGATGGATGGGGGTACAAGCCAATTAGAGTGGAATTTTTTTTTTTATTATTAAGAGATCTATTTAAGCATTTAAAATGCAGGAATTTCCTTTAGTTGTTTTCTTTTCCTTTGTTTTGTTTCGATCAACTCAGTTCCAGCCCCTCGCTAGTTGAGGGAGACATTACTTTCTTTTCACCTTGCAGTACAAAATAATACAAGAAATAGAATAAAGGAGTTTCATCTTAGCTTTTCGACTGCCCAGTATAATACAGTAAATGTAACTGCCGGATAATTTCATTCAATGGTATTCAATTTATTCATTACGTTTGCGATGTAAAACGGTGAAATATATGTAAATCTGTATTCCAGAAGAATGAGTAACAAGATTTGGTATAATGATCTGTTTTGAAATATTAGGTGAATTTGACTACCCAGTCTTTATCACATTATATGAAAATGTAGCTGTTATCTTAACTTCAGACTTTGATGGAACCCTTTCTCACCCTATCTTTACTAAACAACACTAGCCCTTAATTTTGTATGTGTCAAGTATTGCCAATAAATCCAAGTGAAAAATGTAAAAAAGTTTTTGATGTACTGCCTCATTATTTGTGTTTAGTGTATAGATAATATTCATAGCAATTGTGACCAGCTATAGCAAAACCCTGCACTTGTCAGTAATTCATGTTTTGAAGAAATGGGCATTTTAAGTTCACATGTGTGTAAAAGACTTATGATTGCAAAATTCAAACAATCATATCTTTGCCAATTGACCAATTTGTTAGAACAAAGCATCAAATGAAAGCTTATGATAAGGCTCTTCCAATGATATGAAAATATACATTTTGATTTTTACCGACAAGTGCAGGGTTTTGCTATAGCCGGTCACATATATTCTCCAAATTAGACATAATTACAATGTACAAATTTGGTATTACCTATATGTGTGGCTACATTATATACATGTATATATATTTCAATACTTGCTTTTGAAGAAAAAAATATTTACATTCCTGGTACAGAACCATTCTCAAAATTCTGAAAAAATTATCTGAAATGCATGTCTGCAGCAACAACAAAAAAGAAGACAAAAAAAAACACCAATACAAACCACACGCACGCACGCTGGGTTTTGAACTACAAAATTACAAGGACAATGTTTAAAAAGTTCAATAATTTTTCAGTAACAAATTTAATTACAAAATACCTTGAAATCCAACAGTTACCTACATGTATACTACAAAGAAACAGTGGATTTGTTAAAAAAGTAATAGACTACTGATGTACACATTCTAAATGTATCTTCCTTCAAAGTAAAGAAAATCCATGCATCCTAGAATATAAGACACTCAAAATAAGCTATAATAACATCAGTATTTCATTATTCATAGCATTATTTTACACACAAGGAATGTTACTTGATAAAAACTATTATATTTACATCAGAAATGCAATGTGCAGTCATGCTCAATAAATTACTACTCCTACGTGTAGGCTTCACATAGACGGCATTGTTAGAAGAGTTTCGTGTGCATAAACATTCTAACTCCATAAGACGACTTTGAGTACCATGTTCCATATTTCAATTGGGCATTCATAAAGACATGAATAAGAAGCAGCTATAAAGCTAAACCTACAATACCTATCATTAATTGATCTCATCACTAAGCTACATTTCTTGTGAGTTAATACATAATATATATCATTCACCGTTTACATACTTTGTCATGTCACAAGTGCAACTTGAGTGATACTTGCATTGCTGGGTGTAATATTTCATAATAAGCGGTGTTACCTCAAACTTATCTAAAATCACAAATAAACTTTAAACACCAGTACCAGATGGGACTTGCATTTTATTTCTCTGCTTCGCAGTGTTTGAAATCTTTGCAGCATTTTAGCACAATTGTGATATTCGTATTTCTTGGTAAATTACAAAATCCCACCGAATAATATTTGGTAAATTTGAGATATTCTCCAAAGATGAGACTGTAAGCATACGACAAGGTGCAACTGAAATTGTACGAGACCATCATTTTGAACAAAAAACTGTGCAAATAAAGTCTTAAGCAACTTTATTTGTTCAATGCTAGGGAGCCCAAGATGTGTGTGACCATGAAACAGCAAAAGTCTCCTCACAGGAAAACGGCTTCACCTCACCGATACTGACTGAAATTTACATTTCTTCAGCACCTTATATAAGTTTTATCTCGTAAATTTTCTTTTAAGTTATACAAAAAGCACTCACAGAAATATACAAACTATGCTTTTCTAAACTATTAAGCTTGTGTGAGGTAATTTAGTTCAGCCCTTGCACAGTGCATATGAAGACAAGATCACTTCTATTTTTTTGTTAAATCAAAGAAGTGGACTTTCATGAATGAATTGTATTCAGACATAATTCAGAGACAAATATAAGATAATGGAAATAACAAAAAAAATACATTATTCCCATGATCATTTGTTATATCAAGGTAAACAACAAAAGAGTATGAATACCTTGTACTAGTAAAAGTACCTTGTTACAAGAGGGTTTGGTTATATCAGAGCTCTTTATAACAAGGTCCACTGTAGTCACCCTTGCATTTGTAGGTCAAACTAGCATAAGTTGAAAATTGGCCATACACAAAAAGTGGAAGTGTGATTTCATTTTGTTCTTTTTAATTTCCATTTTTCCCCCTTCAATTTACCAACATAAGTTAAAATTTGCAAAATTGTAATTTGTTAACTTATGCACGGTTGACTGAAGATACGGCGTTCAGTCTACAAGATATAAATGAAGGGTTTCACATAATCACATGTATCTTAATTAATTCTTCTACAGGTATATGCAAAATGGAAGAAACAGTCTGAAATTAAAACTAGAACTAGAATATAATGTATGAGACAAACTAATAATAGAAACTAAGTGAATACTTCTCCAAAAACCAGTTTATTATTGTTTCAATCAGTCAGATGCATTGAATATAATGTCGGGTGAGGGTGAGATGAGCGTGAAGTCAGTTGTATTTATCAAAAATAAATGAGGGCTAAATTTGGTTTCTACAACTACAAGGCTCCAGGGGGGTGTTTCACAAAGATCCCAAGTTGACTTAACTCTAAGTTGGACTTAAAAACTATGGAAAGCTGTTAGTTCCTTTGAAAAAAAAATTGTTAAAGTTATTTTAAAGGCATAAAATATTGGTTAAAATTATAAATATTTTCTATTATCAAGGAGATTTAATTTTCTTGGTATAAAATTTATGAAAAGTCCAAAATACTTGCATTTTTGCTTTTGAATATATTTTTATTCCGAGGATACAAAAGGCTTACGAAAGTTTATAAGTCCAACTTAAAGTTGAAGTTAAACTTAGGATCTTTGTGAAACACCCCCAGAACCTTAAACATGATTTAACCAGCTGATGCACCCCTGACCCTGGCTAGTAGAGCCTCTAGACTTTTGAACAACAAACAAAGAGATTTGTACAACTCACGAGTAATATTAATAGCCAACTGTTCATATAATTGTATGGCGGCTATGAAAGGGTGCATTCATTTAGACTTTGCGGCTAAGATTATAGCTCATTCCTTCTTTTTAGTGCTTCCATTGACTGAACAAGCTTCAAGAGATCCTGAACTTTTGAATCATGACAAATTATTGTGAGAACAAAAAGTAAAGGAAAAGATAAACAAAACTTCAAAGAATAAAACTGCAAATTTATTTACAAAGCAATCGGAAGTGAAACACAAAATCTGATCAACGAAGAGAGAAAAATAGAATCAATTCAAATAAGAGTTTGGAAATGAACAAGAAATGAAGGAAAAAAGAAATCTTCTGAGTATGTACAAAGATATGTCTGTATTAACACCATTTACACATTTATTTATACTTCACAATCAATTTACTTCCAAGAGTAAAAGGAGGCCTAACATATCTCCACACAAGCAATAAATAAACAGTCGTATGTATAATTATATCAAAGTGACAATGGAACTGAAATATGCTAAAACACAGCACATTTTCTAGAGGAAGTGAAAAACAATCATTCAATATCAATTTTAGGCACATTCATCATACTTCACTCTACTTGTCAAAAACAAGTTTGAGAACTGCTGATGTAGCAAATTCTAAAACTTGGTGATCACGATGCAGTAAAATACAACTTATAGAATATAAGCAAGACCCAGTGTAACGATGCAACTCAAGCAATGAACATGAATTAAAATAAATCCCTTTAGTGACAAGAGATAACCAAACATGTATGGCACAATCAAAGAAAAATAGGAGAGGGAAGAGGAGACAGGGAGAGAGAAAGAGAGGGAAAGAACAAAATAAAGAGGCCAAAACTTTGAAGTAAACCATATTACTGCAACATGGAAGTGAAAAGCTAACAAGTAAAAGGGAGAAAGCTTAACAGCAGGGAATTTGGATAGGTGATATGCACTTAAAGACAACACTGGCAGGATAACTGTACGTGTGGCCAAACCGTGGCCCTCACACAAAGAGCCGTTAACAAAATTCTAAGTACACATTAGACGAAAGTACTTGCGTCCCTTTGAGTTCTCAACGCGATCTATCTCTGGCCTGAATGCTGAGAAAAGTTGGCCAGCCCCCAGGGCCTATACTCATACAAAACACACTGAGTCTTTCATAGGGCCATGTCTGCATCAAGGTATTCTTTTAGTTTGTCAACGAGGATTAACCTACCAAGATAACCATAACTCTCCATGGCTTATAATAGCCCTTACAGAACTAAGCTTTAGTTCTTCACTTTGCTCATTGTATGTGTCTAGATCCATCTTATGTTGGGTTACTTGTCGTCATTGATTTTACCTTGATAAAGGATTAGCTGTATTCAAAAGCGTTGCTCGATTTGACTTACATTCGGAAACAAGCTAATGATCTTTTTATGAATAACAGATTACCGCGTCTTGCTCATCTCTCTTCTTGGATCGCGGGCCGACATCATCTCTGCGGAGGAGGAACGTCACGTCACTTTCACTGTAACGAAGGCTCCTTCTGGCCGCTCCCCACTCCAGTGGCCGGGGGAGGGTGTCCCGACAGGGGTCCCATGATGGCAGGGCGCGAGCGGGCTAGGGGGCCAGAGGCTGAGGTATTGCTGGGCCTGAGAGGGGGCGGACCGGGCGGCTGCTGCAGGGCACTGCGTGGGTGGAGAAATCTGGGCGATAATAAACAAATAAGCACATCGACATGCAATTTAACCCTTCTAGGGCCCTACACCACTGCCAAAAAAACCCCTTCTTTCCTGACCTATTATAAACTGCCTCTCATCAACAGCTCCTGCACAATCCTTCAAAAAAAATGTTCACACTACAGCGGAACTTTGTTAAATAAAGACATTGGAAATGAAATAACCCTCTCTTCTCGAGGATTATAATTTGGCAGGTCAGGGCTTAACATGTCCTCTTTTTTTCAAAGCCAGGTATAACATAATTTGTAACGGGACCCACAGTCTTTGTTATAATGAGGTCACATTGAACTTCTTGAAGTTCTGTGAAATGATCCAACACTCCCTACAGAAGGTACAATCAGTCTTACAAGTTAACAAATGTACTACACTTTGCAGATTTGGGTGATAATAGTATTCATTCCATGGTGCTAAGGCCATTTATCCATCTACTTCATCTACTCTGTCTTAAATTTGTATCTTACTTGTTCTTCCCTTGATGACCTTAACATTTGGGTAACATCGGGTGTACGACCATTTCTAGATTTCAACACGTACAAACAAGTTATCATACTCATAAAACACAATCAAGTACGAATTCAAGATTTCAATGGAATAAATATACAAAAGGAATCAATTGTCATGACATGGTGTGACTTCAGAAAAAAGGGGCAGGAAAGGAGTGAGAATGGAAAAGATTGCGATAGTGATAATCTTAGCCCTGCAAGTTGTTTGATAAAAGAGTGCTTTTGTATGACATTATAGATAATCTTTGCTGAATTGTTGAGTCTGTAGTGGAAAAGGTTACTAAGAGACTGAGGTGGGGGTAGAAACAGAAACTGAACCTTGCCTGCTGGCTTAGTTACAGGCTAAGTCTATTTTGGAAGACATGGGTAAGATTTAAACACATGATCTTTTAGTTGCTAACTAGGGTTAACTTAGTGGATGCCTATTGGCTACCCAGCTTATCCTGGTTGTAGAATAGGAAAACTGTTTCTTGCTCACTACACTGTGTCATTTGAAGCGTGCAACTAAGCTAGCAGGGTTTATGGATATGGGCCAAGGGGGTTGGAGGAGGAGCCCAATAACATGTTTGATAAAAAAAAGAGCACTTGTTTAGATCAAGTCTTACCTGGATTGCTGAGTTTGTAGTGGCAGAGGCTTCTGTGATACTGAGGTGGTGGTAGGGGCAGTCACTGCACCTGGCCTGTGCAGTGGGGGAGGGGCGCTGGAGATTACGGGCACTGCTAGGGGCGTAGCCACTGGGGGCCCGGTCATACCAAAGCTTCCAAGGCCCAACTGGAAAGCAAAGAAATGGAAAAAGAGCACAATTTATAGATAGCTTTGACTGCATGATGGAATCTATCATTTTGTAGACTGAAAATATGGCAAGCTTTACGTTGAATGAATGAATGAATGAATGAATGAATGAATGAATAACTTTATTCCCCAAAACAATCATATATATAAGACACGTTAACAAACAAATTGATCAAAGGACCGTACAGAAATAGCAAATATTTTAGACAATGTTACTAGATCCCTTTAATGATAATACCACTGATATTATTGTATCACGAGGCAAACATAAATCATGAAATCCTGATTGAAATCCTGCTCACCTCTGCATGATCCCCCCTGGCCTTCCTCTCAGCATCGTACTCCTCCAGCACCTTGTCAAGGTTGAAGCGTCTCTTGAATGTCACCATGAAGGCACGGCACTGCCCGGCATTCTTGTTGCCAATCACGTCGGCGATCGCATCAAAGTCCTGGCCATACTTTCTGATAGCTGTACAGAGAAATGAGTTTTAGTTCATGAGAGTATTGAGTTCATGAGAGGCGAGTAACAAAGGAAACCCTTGCAAAGACAATCTAGATTCAGGCACGGCACTGCACGGCATTCTTGTTGCCAATCACGTCGGCGGTCGCATCAAAGTCCTGGCCATTCTTTCTGATAGCTGTGAAATAAAAACAGTTATAGTTCATGAGAGTTTTGAGTTCACAAGAGGTGAGTTACATAAAGGAAACCCTTGCAAAGACAATCTAGATTTCAGGAACGGCACTGCCCGGCATTCTTGTTGCCAATCGCGTCGGCGATCGCATCAAAGTCCTGGCCATATTTTCTGATAGCTGTGAAATAAAAACAGTTATAGTTCATGAGAGTTTTGAGTTCACAAGAGGTGAGTTACATAAAGGTAACCCTTGCAAAGACAATCTAGATTTCAGGCACGGCACTGCCCCGGCATTCTTGTTGCCAATCACGTCGGCGATCGCATCAAAGTCCTGGCCATACTTTCTGATAGCTGTACAGAGAAATGAGTTTTAGTTCATGAGAGTATTGAGTTCATGAGAGGCGAGTAACAAAGGAAACCCTTGCAAAGACAATCTAGATTCAGGCACGGCACTGCACGGCATTCTTGTTGCCAATCACGTCGGCGGTCGCATCAAAGTCCTGGCCATTCTTTCTGATAGCTGTGAAATAAAAACAGTTATAGTTCATGAGAGTTTTGAGTTCACAAGAGGTGAGTTACATAAAGGAAACCCTTGCAAAGACAATCTAGATTTCAGGAACGGCACTGCCCGGCATTCTTGTTGCCAATCACGTCGGCGATCGCATCAAAGTCCTGGCCATATTTTCTGATAGCTGTGAAATAAAAACAGTTATAGTTCATGAGAGTTTTGAGTTCACAAGAGGTGAGTTACATAAAGGTAACCCTTGCAAAGACAATCTAGATTTCAGGCACGGCACTGCCCCGGCATTCTTGTTGCCAATCACGTCGGCGATCGCATCAAAGTCCTGGCCATACTTTCTGATAGCTGTCAAATAAAAAAAGTTTGAGTTCACGAGAGTTTGAGTTCACGACAGGTGAGTTACATAAAGGAAACACTTGCAAAGACAATAGGATATCAACTAGTTTTCAGGCACTGCACTTACTATGGAGTGCTGCTCGTATACAAGTAAAACAATTTATGATTTCTAATGATGACTGTTAGTGCTTGCTAACCAGCAAATTTCACCATGTGAGAAGACAAACATTTATTTGGTGCATTTTGTAAATGTGTACCATCAACATTGTTAAAAGTAAGGAGTTTACATTCTTTCTCCATCAGTTTACAAAGTGAATGTTTATACAAATTTTTTTAGAATTTGTCAATGAACAAACTTGAGCTGCATCTTATTATATCAATCATGACCTACTCTTCCAGGCAAACCGTACAAGAGCTCTAGAAAACTACCAAGTCAGGTGCACATTGGTAAAGAAAGCAATCTTCTAAAGTTCTTACAATCTATATTTGTTCAGAAAGAGAATGAATTATTCCCACAAACCTTGGACTGCCAGCAGTTGCTCGTCGTTGGTCCAGCTAGCCTTGTTCCTCTGGACTGGCTCCTGGGGTCTGAAGCTATCGATATCGGTCAGCTTCTCTCTCTGCTGACCCAGTGACTGTTTGTGACCTTGGACCTGCACAAACACAATATGAGGTTCAAAACAAGACAGTAATTTTTTAAATTTCTGTGGCTGTTTTTTTTCTTCAAACAGGGGTTATTTTTTAAATAAATAATTTGGCACTGGTCACAAAAGCACTCTGACTGGGGTCTGCACAGAATGCATATTACTAAATAGGACCGTTTTGCAAATTATGTTTCATCTTTTCAAATGGGGTCTATTTTTTTACCCACTTGGGACCTGTCACCAAAATATTCAGATAGGGGTCTAGGGAGAATGCACATTGACCACAATAACATTATTTTTCAATGGGGAACTGTACAATTCCTGAAAATGAGCAAAAAAAGAAAGCCGGCTTCATGACAACGCTTGGATTGATTGTTTGTAAATGTTTCCACACTTTAGCCTCTGAAGAAGATCCTGCTAGGATCGAAAATTTAGGCCCTATATTGACTCTCACACTCAAATTGAATAGGACATAATATATCAAGGTTCCTCTGACCTGTCTCTTGAGACTGACGATGTCCGCGTCCAATCCCTTGAAGATGGCATCGGCTTGGGTGGTTGCCATGGCGAGCAGGTCCTCCCGGTCCACGTACATCCCCCGTGGCGGCTTCTTCTTCATGCGCATGGGATGGTGGCGGTGGTGCGTCTGGATCTCATTGCGGACTGGACCCACGTGCGTCCGCATCACACCGGTACGCCTGCAGATCGGATATCAAAATTACGTTGTGATGGAGTGACATTTGAAATAAATAAATGTTTAATGATGTCTGTACAGAGCATATTAATGATGAAGTCACAGAAAATTCATATACAACTGATAGGAATCAAGGGAAGTTTTATAATTAAAACATCATGCAGACTTTGCAAGCATATGTCTGAATCTGAAAAGGCTTTAAAAATGTAGACTGCAAGACAATTTTTCCCCTGTATTTCTTTTTTTTGTGCCAAAGTAAATATACCCTTTTTGTAACCAATGTCATGCATTGATATGAGATACTTATGCAAGTGAACCTACCTCCAGTAGCTGTAGCAAGCATTGCATAATTGTCCCTTGGGTGTGGTATGGAGCTGAGAAACTGAGCTAGCACAGTTCCCACAAACACTCTTATTGGTAGCCACTTCCTGTAAATAAAGAAAAACAAAACAAAAATAATATAACTGAAAATGAGCAAAGCATTTTCCTCTTGGAAATGTATGTTAGGGAATATGAAACAGTGAACCATATCAAATTCCCAATAAATCTGGTGTTTTAATTCAACAGATGTACAAATACGGGGTAGGCAATGCTAGAAATGCACCCCTTTTCCATGGCACCCTCTTTGGGCAAGTAAAATATCGGCTATCAAATTCTGCTGGCCCAAAACCAGAATTGAGTGGCAT
This sequence comes from Echinarachnius parma, assembly GCA_037951105.1. NCBI lineage: Eukaryota > Metazoa > Echinodermata > Echinoidea > Clypeasteroida > Echinarachniidae > Echinarachnius > Echinarachnius parma. The sequence goes on from JBAMJV010003460.1 coordinate 105,788, forward strand.
CAAACAAAGGAAAACACAGGAAGTTTGCCCTGTTGAGTAAATCAAATACAACATTAATATCATGTTGGTGGCCCAAGGTATGTTTTTGGTGGCCCTGGTTATTGTTCGGTAAGTAAATTTCAACATTAATATAACTTTGGTCGCCCTGGATAATGTCGGGCAAGTAAAATTCAACATTAAAGGGGACCACCAGGCAAAGAACAACATATAATTATATGCTTTGGTACCGTTTTGTGATATCAAATAGATACCCAACATTTTGCAAAGGGTTGTGTAATTCATAAACAAAGCAATTAATTTCCCCCACTTACGGAACCACTACTATTTCCTGGTTCCATACGGGCCAAACACTTGCGAGTGCGCCAATGCTATTCACACGAAGTTCGGAGAGAATAGAATCCCGGGCGATTCGTTCGCTCTGCACACACTTAGTCTCGTACATACAGACCCCTTAACGCATGCTTTAGAATGGTGATGCGTTTTCCAATTTTTTTTTTTTTTTTTCTGGACACATATTTTGGTGAACTTGTTAATGGAATGGAATACTAAAGATGATACCTTTCATTTATAAGGATACTATTTTTGGGTGGTGGTACCCTTTAATATCATTTTGGTGGCCCAAGATATATCTTGGGTGGCCATGGTCCAGGGGGCGAGTGGACCGGTGCTTATTTCCAGCCCTGTGGTAGGGAATACATGTATTGTACCTTTGTTGTGTCTGGCTTGGCGTCTGTCTCCATACTCTCCGTCTTATCATCTTCCTCAGTAGCAGGAGCAGCAGCGGGAGCAGCTTCTTTCTCTTCCCCAACACTGCAGCAATGGGACAAATTTCACATTCATAATTCATTTAAAGGGATAGTTGAGTTTTGGTACAGAGGGCGCTACACAAAAAAACACAACCAAATTTGCGAGATAATGAAAAACTTTTGAAACAAAATTTGAAAGAGCATACAATTTTAATGACAGAATTAACTTTATTTAATCAAAATCGGTTCAGAAACGGCTGAAATATCCGATCGGAATAAATCTGGGCCCAGATTTATTTCATGATTTAAATGTTTTTTTTAAATGCTTACACTTTTTTTAAAATTTTCAAAAAATTTAAATCATGAAATAGTTGTTAAAGATCTCTCTACAAATTTCAACAAAACATCACATGCATAATTTTGTATGAAAAATGGTTGAAACTGATGCTTTTTTTTAGAGAGCACCCTCTTGTGTTTTAATGGCTCTTTTTAAATAATAACAGACTTTTTACTTAGTCGTTTGTAATTTTCTGTACCTTTCGAGCATGGTGGAGTTATATTAGTTTGTAATGTTATTGTGCAGGTTTTAGTTACTAAAGCTCAGTCTTACCAAAACTGTACTACCCCTTTAAAGTGATCCATTAACTTTATTTTTCTTCTCAAAACTTAAATTTGAGACTTCAATCATATATCAATATCACTGGAAGATTCTTGAAAATAACATGAGAGATTTTCATAGAAATGGAATAATGTTTACCTAGTGAAAAGAGAGTGAATTGATGTCTGATTTTATCCTGATAGTCTGCGTGAAGTATCTGAATTCAGAAACTATGGAGGATTTAGTCTCTGTAACTCAGACTACAGTCAAAAGCGTCTACAGACATTTACAAGTGCTACCCACTTTTAAAAAGGTTTACAAATTAAAACAAAATAAATCAAAATGCAACCCACCTGCCCTCCTTCTGAGTAGTAGTAGTAGTAGTACTACTGGTGGTGTTGTTTGAGGGTTTGTTGAGCTTCTTATCCATGAGACTAGTACGTGTCCGGGTCTTCTTCCACTGGTAGTAGTACCTCACCAGGCTACTGATAGACTTATCAGGAAGCTGAAATAAATATTACAAACAATACAAAAAACATGAAGAAGTCACTTTTTTTTCTCGTATTGGCCTGTTCGGGAAAGTAAAATCATATATCTTCCAATTTGACTTGCCCCAACAGAAAAATGACTAGCCTGTGTACTTCAAGATGAGATTTACACATTTAAAAAAAATTTCTCTTGTAGTTGAACACATTTGTTGTTGCCCGGTTGGGAAACCAAATGAAACAGTTTATGAAATGTTACTTGCCAGGGGCAATAGGGCAAGTGCTAGTGTCGAGCCCTGCATATTATGCAAGGCAAGTTGCAGACTTTGTTTTTCTGTACATGTATGACTGGTGGCTATATTATGCGAGTACATTTCAAGAGTAAAGACTTACTGAAGTGCGGTGGCCCCAAGCAGGATCCATGGTAGCCCATAACAAATGAAAATATTTGTACAGTATCAGTTCTAGTGGATGACAAAGTCTAGTAAGTCAAATTTGGCATTAAAGGTTACCACCACCCAAAAATAATATTCTTGTTAAAGAAAGGCAACATCTTTAGTAATCCATTCCATCAACAAGTTCACAAAAATATGTTTCCAGAAAGAAAAAAAAAAAATTGGAAACGCATCACCATTCTAAAGCATGCGTTCATGCGGTCTGAATTACGCAGACTGCTATGTGTGCGGTGAATTGCAACGTGTGCAGAGCGAACGAATCGCCCGGGAATCTATTGTTTACAAACGTGCCCGTGAATAGCTGCATTGGCGCACTCGCAAATGGTTGGCCCGTATGGAACCAGGAAATAGCAGTGGTTCCGTAAGTGGTGGAAATTAATTGCTTTGTTTATGAATTACACAACCCTTTGCAAAATGTTGGGTATCTATTTGATATCACAAAACGGTACCAACACATATAATAATGTGTTGTTCTTTGCCTGGTGGTCCCCTTTAATGACATTCTCATTTTTTGTTCCCCGGGGGCAAGCAGGCTAGCACTAAGTTTGATCCTTGCATCACATGTATGCATTAAGATATGAAACACTACATGGTGGTAATATTACCGTAATATTGAATATTGTTCACTGAAGGTAGCCTCTCACTGAACAACATTGAAATAGCAGAATGTGAAAATTGAACAAATTAAATCTTTGATGTTCTTTTTTTTTCTCTCTCATGCAGAGTGTCAGAGGTATCAACAAATACATAGAAACTAAATCTTAATCCTTGTCAAATATATTTAAAACAGATGCCTACACTGTACACAAAATATTTTACGCTTTTAAATAATGATAAAACCGTAAATTTGTACCCAACTGACCATTTGCCTGATTCTATGGAAGCTCTTGCCGTGGAAGCTGAAGGCCTGCTCGAACAGGACCCTGTCCTCCACGCTCCACTCGTCGGGGAACGGAGTGAAGTTGGGCAGGTCCGCCAGCGACTTCTCCACATTGTGCTTGTGCCAGAACAGCATGCCCAGGGCCTGCTCCGTGTTGTACCCAAACTTCTCCTTCGCAACAGTGATGTACTCATCCACTGAAAAAAAGGGGGAGGGGGAGGGGGAAGGGGGGATTTATAAAGGTTATTTTGAGTCGTAAATAAGATGCACGGTACCCTCTTGTAAGCTCCTTGCACACAGAATATTTGGCTCAGTGTGTTGTATAGCGAGCACTAATTAGCCTAGATATGAACAGCAAACCTTATTGTAGCAGAACTTCTCCTTCACAACATTGATGTATTCATCCATTGAAAAAAGGGGGGGAGGGGGGATTTAAGGTGATTTAGAGTCGTAAATGAGATGCAGGGTGCCCTCTTGTGAGCTCCTTGCGCACAGAATATTTGGCTCAGTGTGTTGTATAGCGAGCACTAATTAGCCTAGATATAATTAGCAAACCTTATTGTAGCAGACCTTCTCCTTCGCAACATTGATGTACTCATACACTGGAAAGAGGGGGAGGGGGAAGGGGGGATTTAAGGTGATTTTGAGACGTAAATAAGATGCACAGTGCCCTCTTGTGAGTTCCCTTGCGTAGGGAATATTTGGCTCAGTGTGTTGTATAGCGAGCACTTATTAGCCTAGATATGAATAGCAAACCTTATTGTAGCAGAACTTCTCCTTCGCAACATTGATGTACTCATACACTGGAAAGTGGAGGGGGGGGGGGGGGGGAGGGGATTTAAGGTGGTTTTGAATCATAAATCAGATTTTTAGCAATGCCCTCGTATATGTACAGTATATATGCATGAATAATACTAAGACATATCCACTAAAATGAAGGGAAGAGGATAAACAAACGGAATGGTATATTGTGAACTTCTCTGATTAAGTTTGATAATGTACCATAAAGTATAGAGGAAAAGGTATTTAAATGCAAACAGAAGATAAAATGAAGTTTAACACAGGTCAAATGAAAATATTGAAATATGAATATTATGTTGCAACCTACATTTTGGTTCTGCTACTTCTATGCTTGGTGTCCAGACCAGCAGCGCCTCCGGTCTGTTGTCCCCTCTTCTGCCAATGGGTATATCTGAAAGCAGACAAAACAATATGTAATACGCTAAGTTATTCTCTAAAATGGATATTGAGATAGTATGATCTTTGACCTGTAACCTCATATGTCATGACCTCATTAGCTCCTAGAGATACATGAAGGTCAAAAGTAACATTTTCATCTATCAAAATGTTATTCATGCAAATGAGACCTTTGACTTTTGACCTGTGACCTCATGACTTCATAATCCGAGAAATACATGCAGGTACATAGTTCAACGTATATTTACAAAAAATGCATAAACATAGATAACTTTTGACCTGTGACCTCATGACTTCATTAGCTCCTAGAGATACATACAGGTACAAAGTTAAATGTTCACCTATCAAAACGTAAATATTTATGGCTAGATGCACATAAGACAATTATGACTTTTGAGATGTGACCTCATCACTTCTTAAGCTCAGGCTAGAGATACAAATAAAATGTTTATGATTGATCTATCAAAAAGTTATATGCATATTGGACCTATGACCTTGACCTCATGACTTAATGTACTAATATTTCAAAAGTTAGTCTTAGAAATATTTTACGAAGTAAATATTAGAATGTAGTCAATATTTGGAAATGGGAAGATATAGCCTATAGATAGTACTTGTACTATAATTCAAGTCAAAACAGACAATTGTGTAAAACGGGGTGACTTTGGCCACTTTTTAAGAAGGCTATATTTTCATCACTTTTCACTCTTTAGAACTAATATTTTATTCTATACATTACCCTATAAGAATATAATAACAAGAAATTTGTTCTAAAAAGTGAGGCTTGATGAAAATACATTCATCTAAAAAAGTGGCAAAATCACCCCGGTTTACGGTAGTAAAAGAGACATTTACTATATAGTATTGTGACATAATATTATTTGTTTCCCTTATGTTATAGATGCCGTAGTCATTGGTTGATGACCACACGACTGTCAACTAAATAGTGAGACACTTATTGATTTACTGAACCATCACTAAATGTATTACCCACTCTCCCACCCATAAAAAAGAAACCACAACATATGTGTGTTAAAGCATGAAATTGGAGGATGCGTGGAATGTATGTGATCAGATTTCTGAAAGCGAGTGCTTTGTATTTGGTCAAAAATTATATAGCTCTTTTTTTTGTTTTTTTTTGTATTTATTGCATACTGTCTACACAGAGCCAACCTTTACGTTATCATGAAAAAACAAACAAAAACAAAACAATCTTAAAGGACCTAAAGAATACAACGTACTTTGACACTTATTCCATAGTTGATGACTTGAAACATAGGTCTGCCGAAAAAAAATCCATGAATATAAACACAGTAGTGATTTAAGACTAGTTTTCTGATGCCAAATCTCACTTAGCAGCCAGTTTACGCCCCACCCGGGTCCGGAATCGGCAGCGTGATAGACATGTGATTGACAATTCATTGGCTTACGTCATGACGCGTCATCTACAGAATTTATTTCATTAGTCCGTTCTTTAGATGACGTCACATTTTGGCGATTTAAAAGGGGCGTCCCCAGGACAATTAGATATTTACTAATTACCCCAAAATTGATTGATTTCATGGGAAATGACTGCCAAATTCTTTTTCTTGAGGAAAAATTATGCATAGAGAGCCTTATTGTGAAAATTGGGCCATCTAGACGCTGTAGTTCCTTCAAACAAAAAAAGTGATCAGCCCTGCAGAACGGGGAAAGCAATTAGGGAAATATTTGATGTGATATTTATTTTTGGCTTATGCTGCGATTGCTGCCCCCTTCTGGAAACTTGGTCCAAAGTACAAAAATACACAGGGTGAGGGGCTCCAGGCTGATTTAGACCCCTATCAGTGAGAGACCCTACAAATGCCCGATTCTGCCGGCCCTATTAGATCTCGGCCAACGAACGAGCAGTGGTCTTGCTATTTCATTTGCAGTTATAATACATAATCTACACGACTGCAAGAATTTGAAAATACTAAAATTTGTAAAGAACAATGAAACCCGGAGAAATCGCTGTTTGCATTGTAAGACATTAAAGGGATAGTTGAATTTTAGTCAAACTTCATTTTAGTAAACAAAACCTGCACAATTACAGTATAAACTAATAGTTATAACTCCACTGTGCTCGAAAGGTATGTACACAATTACAAACAACTTTAAGTAAAAACAATGTTATCATTCAAAAAGAGTTGTTACAACTCAAGAGGGCACTCTTTAACAACTCATTGGTTTTAGCCATTTTTCATACAAAATTTTGCACGTATGTGATGTTTTGTTAAAATAATGATTAAATAGAGATATACAGTATATCATCAACAACTATTTAAAAACCTCTTTTGAATTTTTTTGAAAGAAGTATATCATAAGCATTTTATGTATTTTTTTTTAAAGTCAAGATATAGTCTGGCCAGACGATATATAAATAAAATATTTTGAAATCAAATTTTACAACTATGAGAGCATTTGAAAGGGAATGATTCTCATTTTACATGTTTTATTCAATGAACTTTCAAATGGAATTAAAACCATCCAATTTTGTGTCAAGGGGCCTTTCGGGAAGTACCAACACTGATCAAGTGTACCTTTAAAGGGACTTAGTAACATTGTCCAAATCCTCAAAATCCAATTGGAATTCTAGTGGTTTCCTCATACCTTGTTGTATTCGTATTAACAATAAAAGCATGGGACAGGTTTTGGTTTTTCAAATTTCCCTTTCGGTAAAAAGATATTTACGATTGAAGTGTTTAGATGTTAAATTATCCCCTGGATCGTCAAAACCGTGCAAAGTGAGTGCAATGAGTCAAAACAGACAATTGTGTAAAACGGGGTGACTTTGGCCACTTTTTAAGAAGGCTATATTTTCATCACTTTTCACTCTTTAGAACTAATATTTTATTCTATACATTACCCTATAAGAATATAATAACAAGAAATTTGTTCTAAAAAGTGAGGCTTGATGAAAATACATTCATCTAAAAAAGTGGCAAAATCACCCCGGTTTACGGTAGTAAAAGAGACATTTACTATATAGTATTGTGACATAATATTATTTGTTTCCCTTATGTTATAGATGCCGTAGTCATTGGTTGATGACCACACGACTGTCAACTAAATAGTGAGACACTTATTGATTTACTGAACCATCACTAAATGTATTACCCACTCTCCCACCCATAAAAAAGAAACCACAACATATGTGTGTTAAAGCATGAAATTGGAGGATGCGTGGAATGTATGTGATCAGATTTCTGAAAGCGAGTGCTTTGTATTTGGTCAAAAATTATATAGCTCTTTTTTTTGTTTTTTTTTGTATTTATTGCATACTGTCTACACAGAGCCAACCTTTACGTTATCATGAAAAAACAAACAAAAACAAAACAATCTTAAAGGACCTAAAGAATACAACGTACTTTGACACTTATTCCATAGTTGATGACTTGAAACATAGGTCTGCCGAAAAAAAATCCATGAATATAAACACAGTAGTGATTTAAGACTAGTTTTCTGATGCCAAATCTCACTTAGCAGCCAGTTTACGCCCCACCCGGGTCCGGAATCGGCAGCGTGATAGACATGTGATTGACAATTCATTGGCTTACGTCATGACGCGTCATCTACAGAATTTATTTCATTAGTCCGTTCTTTAGATGACGTCACATTTTGGCGATTTAAAAGGGGCGTCCCCAGGACAATTAGATATTTACTAATTACCCCAAAATTGATTGATTTCATGGGAAATGACTGCCAAATTCTTTTTCTTGAGGAAAAATTATGCATAGAGAGCCTTATTGTGAAAATTGGGCCATCTAGACGCTGTAGTTCCTTCAAACAAAAAAAGTGATCAGCCCTGCAGAACGGGGAAAGCAATTAGGGAAATATTTGATGTGATATTTATTTTTGGCTTATGCTGCGATTGCTGCCCCCTTCTGGAAACTTGGTCCAAAGTACAAAAATACACAGGGTGAGGGGCTCCAGGCTGATTTAGACCCCTATCAGTGAGAGACCCTACAAATGCCCGATTCTGCCGGCCCTATTAGATCTCGGCCAACGAACGAGCAGTGGTCTTGCTATTTCATTTGCAGTTATAATACATAATCTACACGACTGCAAGAATTTGAAAATACTAAAATTTGTAAAGAACAATGAAACCCGGAGAAATCGCTGTTTGCATTGTAAGACATTAAAGGGATAGTTGAATTTTAGTCAAACTTCATTTTAGTAAACAAAACCTGCACAATTACAGTATAAACTAATAGTTATAACTCCACTGTGCTCGAAAGGTATGTACACAATTACAAACAACTTTAAGTAAAAACAATGTTATCATTCAAAAAGAGTTGTTACAACTCAAGAGGGCACTCTTTAACAACTCATTGGTTTTAGCCATTTTTCATACAAAATTTTGCACGTATGTGATGTTTTGTTAAAATAATGATTAAATAGAGATATACAGTATATCATCAACAACTATTTAAAAACCTCTTTTGAATTTTTTTGAAAGAAGTATATCATAAGCATTTTATGTATTTTTTTTTAAAGTCAAGATATAGTCTGGCCAGACGATATATAAATAAAATATTTTGAAATCAAATTTTACAACTATGAGAGCATTTGAAAGGGAATGATTCTCATTTTACATGTTTTATTCAATGAACTTTCAAATGGAATTAAAACCATCCAATTTTGTGTCAAGGGGCCTTTCGGGAAGTACCAACACTGATCAAGTGTACCTTTAAAGGGACTTAGTAACATTGTCCAAATCCTCAAAATCCAATTGGAATTCTAGTGGTTTCCTCATACCTTGTTGTATTCGTATTAACAATAAAAGCATGGGACAGGTTTTGGTTTTTCAAATTTCCCTTTCGGTAAAAAGATATTTACGATTGAAGTGTTTAGATGTTAAATTATCCCCTGGATCGTCAAAACCGTGCAAAGTGAGTGCAATGAGTTAGTGAATATCACTTTGCATTTTTGCTCATTACTCGGCCATGTAACGTCCATTTAACTTGAAATTTTCACACAACACCCAATGGACATATCAGATGACAACAATATACAAATCAACCACTCATCACTTTTTGCACAGTATGTCAACAAAGTTACTAGATCCCTTTAAATACATGTAGGATGAATAGTCTCTAAAAATATGATCGGTCAAGAAATAAGAAAACTATGACTCTTACGAAATTGCCATTTATTTATGCGAGTGACTAAAATTGGCAAGGCACTCCCTATATGTTTTGCACACAAATTTTCAATTCTTTTCTTTTTTTTCTGAAAATATATTATCCTGCATTTGAGTTCCAACATATATGTTTTGTTGAACAAATTTTTACACAACATATCAAAAGTTTGGGGAATGGAAAAGTGTTGGGGAATGGAAAAGTAAAAATTAGAAAACTTACACTAAAATGTGAAAATTTGTGTACAAAACATATCTGGATTTGTCGACAAAGTTATCAGAGTATGTTGCCAATTTGTGTCGCTCATAGAAAGAAATGGACATCCTCAAAGAGCCATGGTTTTTTGATTATGCACTAATTATTCAAAGAATATTCCCCTTAATCTTTGATTCGAACAATAGAACTTTTGCTTGGGTTTCATTGTCCTTTAATGATTATTTGATCATAATTTATACAAAAACCCTTTTATAGTCTATAAACCACTTGTATGCTAATTACATTTATAAATATTCAACTTTTCAGCATCAGAAATTGCAAAAGCCAAAATATCCCTCATTTTTTTTTTTTTTTGGGGGGGGGGGGGGGTGGGTTTGGGAAGGGACTTAGTAACATTGTCCAAATCCTCAAAATAAAATTTCATTCTAGCGGTTCCCTCATACCTTGTTGTATTCGTATTACCAATAAAATCATGGGACAGGTTTTGTTTTTTCAAATTTCCCTTTCGTTACAAAGATATGTACGATCAAAGTATTCAGATAAGAAAAACTCAGGTGGAGTATTTCTTACCGTGTACAAAGTGAGTGCAGTGAGTTAATGACTATCACTTTGCATTTTTGCTCATTACTTGGCCATGCAATGTCCATTTGACTTCAAATTTTCACACAATACCCTGTGGACATATGAGATAACAACACTACACATTGCATCAACCATTCATCAATTTTGCACATGTCAACAAAGTTACTAGATCCCTTTATTAAATATACTTTTTAAATATTTGTTTTACTCAAATGTATTTATTTCTTTATTTTTATTTAATTCAGTTATTGACTATTGTTCAACCAATTTTAGCCTAGATTTGTTTAATGAAAACATACATATTGTTTTGTTTTGAAAGTTATGTGATTAGCTTGAAATGTACGCTCTCATTAGCAACCATGTGAAAGAATATAGTTTTACTAATATGGGATTATACAAATTTGGCCAAGAAACCACCTACTAATTGATATATTTGCAAAATTATAAATTGATGCGCTGCAGATAGATATTGCCAACGCGGAATTGCGCATACGCTTCATGCAAAATTGACCACGTGCGTTCGCTTTATCGCTTGTCCCCAGCTTGTCGATATCTCCAGTCCAGCGCTAGCGGCGCGGACAGGTGCGAACGGGCGGTGGATTTATCATTTCACGGGCGGGTATTGGATTTCTTCCGATATTTCTGCATTTAACGCATCGTTAGGTTCGGATTTTACCACACAAGCCCTTTTTAGATACTTATTCAACAATATTGATCATTTATAAATGTTTTCTGTAACTTTCCCAAAACTGTTATTCATCTTTAAAGGTACTCAGTATTGATACTTCCCGACATGCAATATGACACTAAATTGGTTTGTTTTAATTCCATTTGAAAGTTCACTGGATAAAACATGTGAAATGAAAATCATTCACTTTCAAATGCTCTCATAGTCGTAAAATTTGATTTCAAAATATTTTATTTATATATCGTCTAGCCAGACGATATCTTGACTTTTGAAAAAAATCCATAAAATCCATATATTATACATCACTTCTTTCAAAAAATTCAAGATGTTTTTAAATAGTTGTTGATGATATCAAAATCATAATTTTAACAAAACATCACATGCACAATTTTGTATGAAAAATGGTTGAAACCAATGATTTTATAGAAAGCGCCCTCTTGAGTTGCAACAGCTATTTTTTTTTAATAACCGGGTTTTTACTTAGGCGTTTGTAATTTTCTATACCTTTCGACCATGGTGGAGTTATAACTATTAGTTTGTACTGTAATGGTGCAGGTTTTGGTTAATAAAATTTTGTTTGACCAGATCTCAACTATCCCTTTAAATCCATTTCTATACAGTTTTCCTCTACTTCGCAAGCGCCCATAAACCAAAACTGTTTTCTTTCGTTTTTTTTTTGGTTGTGGGGGGGGGGGGGGGGCTAGTAACCCCTAAAGGCCTAGATACTAGTAATTTGACAAAATAAATGATAAATTCAAAACAACTCATTAAAGGTATGGTGACAAGAAAACTGCCTCAAAATTGGGTTTTACTGTATCTAAGGTAGATTTTCATGAAGATTACTAATACAAACATATTTTCCTCGTGGGAAAACCCGGTAAAATAAAAAAATCAACTTGTAAATTCACTTTCGGAACCCCCGTAAAAAAACTGAGTCCCGGGCGAACAAAAAATGACGTTATCTTTGTGACGTCACCTGCAGGCAATCGCAGTTTAGCTCGGTCATAGACGTACACGCTGAGTGCAATACTCACGTTGACACAGAGATATTATTTCCATTTGTTTCAATATTTGCAAACATTTGTTCAGGTTTATATCATGGACGATATACACTCAGATGTGTAGCTGCATCCTGCTACAATTCATTTCTTAGCAATTCTTAAGCAGTTTCAGTAAAACCTCAATTTACAAGCAAAAACGAGTTTGTTTTACAAGCAAGTCATAGGCTCTGCATGTAAACAATGCACATTCCTCTGCGTTGCGGTCTGCATGTGATGTCATGAATCGGGTGACACGTGCGCACATTCCCGCTCTGCTATAAATGACTTTTTTTAGGAGCATGGAACGCCGATGCGTAATAAAGCAAACAAGTTGCATGAAATTTACCTTTTTTTCCCAACTTAAAGATTTCTTTGAAAAAAAGAGTGTGGTATATCAATAAAGGCACATATTTAAAGCTATAAACCTGAATCAAAGCCGGGATTACACCCCTCCTTTAAGGAATGCATAGTGTGTCCCCCCCCCATAAACCAAAACTTTTTAAAACGTTTAAAGGGACTTAGTAACATTGTCCAAATCCTCAAAATAAAATTGTAATTCTAGCGGTTCCTTTATACCTTGTTGTATTCGTATTAACAATAAAATCATGGGACAGCTTTCGGTTTTTCAAATTTCCCTTTCATTACAAAGATATGTATGATTGAAGTATTTAGATAAGAAAATCTCCGGGCGAGATTTTCATCCCTGTACAAAGTGAATGCAGTGAGTTGGTGAATATCACCCAATATCACTTTGCATTTTCGCTCATTACTTGGCCATACATTGTCCATTTGACCTGAAATTTTCACACAATACCCTGAGGACATATGAGATAACAACAGTATACATTGCATCAACCATTCATCAGTTTTTGCACATCTCAACAAAGTTACTAGATCCCTTTAACAATTTTTTTTTATTATTCCCCCTTTAATCTCTTAGCGTCTATCGTGATTCAAGCGATAGTTTGCTTGGGATTCATTGTAGTTTAATTATTACTTGTTAATTATGCAAATTTATTTTTAAAATCCTTTTAGTCTATAATAACCACTTGTAATACATATGCCAATTACGTACGTATGCATAAATATTCTTTATGACTTAACTTTTCAACAGAAAAAAAAAATCCAAAAGCCATAATAAGGCTCCCTAATGTTTGTTGTTTTTTTGTTGTTGATTTTTTTGGAAGTTTTTGGAGTTTTTGGAATTTGTATACTTTTTTTGTAAATTATTTAAATGTATTTATTTATTTATTTAATTCAGTTATTAGAATATTGACCATTGTTCAACCGTTTTAGCCTAGATTTGTTTAATCAAATATACATTGTTCTGTTTTGAAAGTTATGTGATTAGTTAAAGCTATTTCTATACAGTTTTCCTCTACATCGCAAGCGCCCATAAACCAAAACTTTTTTTTTTTTAGGAGGGGGGGGGGGGGGGGGGGGGACATGTATCCCCTAAAGGCCCTATAGCATAGATAGTAATTTGACAAAATAAATCATACATTTTTAAACAATCTTAACTTAAGTACTTATTAAGGAACGCTAAGTGTGCCCCTATCCTACTTTACGATATTGATTTAATTGAATATTTAAACAAAACTTTTTTTTCTTCAAAAACTTTACAAATAATTTATAAGCTTATTCACGGGAGAGAATTTGGGGTTTCAATTTTGGTTGATATGAGAATTTGTGATTGAAGCTGCTGAAATTTATTACAAAGAAAATAACATAGGCCTATCTACTATTTTATGATTTTATCACTTCAAATTTATCATAGATAAGTGGAGCTGGAGTACATCACTCATTTTTAATGGCGTTATTTAGTATTATATAATTTTTTTCTTTCTAAATAGCATAAGCATTATTATAAAACGTGTTGTTAATTTATTGCATCATAATTAACTTCATTCGTGTGCAAGAAAAAAAAGTATTAAAACAATTTTATTTTGTCAATTTGTGCAATAAATTCTCAAAACTTATGTAAAAAGAAATAAAAAGATACAGAATAATTATAAACAAAAAAAGAATATTTAAAATTGAACATTTTTCATTACACAAATATAATAAGGGGAGTGAGTGAGTGAGTGTGCATGCGTGTGTGTTTGCTTGTTAGTGTATGTGGGTGTGTGTGTCTGGGGGTGGGGTGGAGGCAGACCACTGGATAGTGGATGGTGGTGGGAAACTTACCAGGTTGAATTTCAGGAACCATAGCCTGATATTCGGTACCAACGCGCATGCCAGGTTCTACAAAATAAAAAAGAAAGACAAGAATTGTTATTGTTAGTAAAATAATATATTTCTGGTTTTAAAAAAGATGGCAAAAGAAAAATGTGTACACTATTGATATCGTTTATAATGTTACTCACCGTTGTCATCTTCTCCTGAGCTACTTGTTCCACTCTCTTCAGATGGCTGACCATTAGAGTTGGCACCCCCGGAATTATTGGAACCATTCGAGCGATGGTTCTGTTCAGAGTTAGAATTACTGTTTCTGTCTACAACAACCATATTGGCGAAGAATCCCGTGCAATTGCTCCTGTGAATAACAAATATGTGAAAATCAGGCGGAAAAAATGCTTTTCGGAGGTTAGAAATATGTTCGGGAACGACGGATATTTTGTCCCGATCCTACCGGCGGCTTTGTTCTGCGCATTATCTGTGTACAAAATGCATGGGGGACGGTACGTGCGTGTACAATGTTATATATTTTGTACATGAAGTTAACCCCCTCGGCCTCGTCATCATCGCGTGTTTTGCATGTACAGCGCGTATGCTGCTACGATATCGATACGCTAGAATAGCGACCGCGCCACAGACGCGTACCATACTGTACGCGCTCTATACGTAGCGGCGTGCATGCCATACACAATCAATACACACTGCATGCATTGCATGCACTGCACAATTTTTGTAGTATGGTAACCATATCGCCTTGTAACGCAAAAATAATGAATATCACTGCGCTATAATGTAGAGGCTATGGAAATTTATCGCATGAAATAGGAAATTTAAAGCTTACTTTTTATGAGTATAATGTTTTACGTCTATGATTGTTAAATAAAGTGATAATATGGTCACATAAAACATCGCTTAGATTTATCTTTTTGTTCGCGGAGACATATTGGTATCCGTGTTACTTGGGGGTGGGGTACAAGTGGGGGTGGGGAATTGAAGAGATTGGTTGACGTTATTCAATATGAACAAAAACAGGTCCTTCTCATCAATATGAAAAGTGTATGGTTTCGGTAAAGACATTTAAGAAGTATTCATAGGTTCAAGATTGTGAGTTTTATACTTACCGAGATTTGCGAGGATTGAAATGTCTTTTACACATCCCGTATTTTCTTTGAGCGAGCACCCCCGGTGGGTGCGTTATTGAATTGAACAGATCAAGTGGGAACAATATAATACCACAGCAAAGTAAACTACAGTATTACTGTGCATGCAGTTTAGTTTTGTCCTTTGTAATAATGTAAACAATTACAGTAGTCTGCCTTTTGTAAACTATCATTTGTAACATGTGTAAGTTTCACGTAATATTATATTACCCTACATTTATCTTTGATCTTGCCAATACTGTGATATGAATAAGTAATTTGCCTCTCACGCACCAATATTATCAATTTGATAGATCTACGGAGCACATGCACTGCCATATAATCCTAAAAGATATATACCTCAATATAAACCTGTATAGTTTGCAGTGTATGAAAATTGAAGGGAGATGGGACTCAAACATACATGTAGGCCTACTATCAAATTAAACGATCAGTCTTTCAGAAATCATAAGGCTAAGTGACTGGTGTATAATATATTTTCATTCTAAAAATGTGGTGGGAGGCAGATAAGTTCAGGTTTTATTCATTGTGATACAGCATAGAATGATCGTGACGGGGATTCTTTCCCGCGGCCTGCATTATGATTATGGTACGGGAGTGAGAGGGTTTATCTATAAAGCAGTACCAGAACGTAGCTCTTCGTGACGGAGGTCACTGCGTGCCAGGGGCGGATCTAGCTTTTTGCTAAGGGGGGGGGGGGGGGGGGTTACACAATGACGATGCGGAGCATCGTCCATGAGCCGCGAAGCGGCGAATTCTGTTTGCTATTTTGAACCCCCGTAAGTGATTTTTTGTTCTCACTTTTTTTTTTTTTACTTACTGTTCACTGATACATTTTCACTTGGTAGCCCAAGGGGGGGGGGGGGGGGGGTTAAACCCCCTAACCCCCCCCCCCCCCTAGATCCGCCACTGCGTACTCCCAATATAATTTGACCGTGAAGACGAAGACAATTACAACGACGACAACAATAACATCAACAACAACTGCAACATTTACAACAGCAGTAATAACAAGAACAACAACGGCAACAACAATAACAAAGAAGTGAAATATAAAAACAGAAAAACATAATTATAGTACTGAAGTGGATCCCCCATAATTAATGCATGGTGTGCCCCTCAAGTCATGCAATGCCCACGCTATGCCCCTTGATAGGTATCATAAACAGTGTCGAGTTTGCCGAGGCGTACGTGATGTTAGCCTTCTTCGACACGTCAAGAAACCCGGCACTTTTGGGCAGTGGCGTAGCTAGCGACGTGGGGGAGGGGGGGGGGGGGGGGTCGGGGGAGACACGTGCCCCCCCCCCCCCCCCCAATAATTTGAAGAAGAAAACCAAACAGTATGAACATAAGGGGATATTTGTTGGAAAAACCAAGAAATACTTAAGGTGTGCCCCCCCCCCCCCCAATGCTTTTGGGATCATAATTAGGCCTACGCGATCATATCATATGTACGTGTACGTGAGTGTGTGTGTGGGGGAGGGGGGGGGGATTACAACCTAGATAATTTTACAATTAATGCCAATATTCGGGAACCGCCGTAGTGTTGAAAACCCTTGATGTGTGTTGTATAACTTCTTCTGGAAACTCTTTCGAAAACTAATGGAGCAAATTACTTACCAAGGATGATAGTAAAGACATCAAACAATTTGACAAAACATTTTCCCCGCGTAGTACGCTCACGCCAGTTTATATCATGCATTATGAGTAATAAGATAGCGAGCCTTATACGAGGGACATAGGCGTAGCCTGGAACGTCCGACTGATTAGGGGTAAGTTATTTGGTGCACACTTTTTTTTTTTATTTTTCATATAAGTTATCCGTTTCATTTATTTATTTCTTCTTTTCTTTGTGGGGGGGGGGGGGGGGGGGGGGGGGGTGAGCGTTTCCCAATACTGTTATTTTCAGAAATGGGAAGGAATTAAGTATATAATTTTTTTTTTTTTATATGCGTTTTCATGGCGTGCCCCTTATCCTATAGCCTAGACCGAATAATCAGTCTTTCTCTTCCGTTTGTTGTTTCACTCACCACTTCATATAGGGGTGGATATTAATAAAGCACATCCATAACGAGTTGGATTTTGCTGACTATCAATTATAGCCGTGCTCTTGCTCGACTATACTGTTGATGTTCCTGTCATCACCCTGATTACCAACATAAAAATGAATGTATATTTATTGGGGTGTCTTTTATATTGGTCACTTAAAACATTATTATGTCTCCATTTATGCTTGTTTTTTTTAATAATATTTTTAGATTGATGTTAACCCCGCCAGGACAACTTCGGAGGGGGCGTCTTTGTGGTGGATTCATGCCTGTCATGGTCTAACGTGGGGATGTAATCTCGACTAGACAGCTAGTGTAATATACGGAAGGTCTTGAAGAGGGATTGTCGGAAATAACCGACTCTATCGATTTTCTTTTCTGACTTCATATACTTCCACCCCTCTAAGTGGAGCGGTGGAGTGGAACGACCGTCGGAACAGGGGCGGAACAGAGACATATCTTTTCGGTCTATAGAGAGGAGTGACCAATGTAACCATTATAATGAATATAAATATATGAACATCTATATTTTGCTGCTGTTTTAATTGCGAGTTCGGGGCCACTGTTAACCCCCTTTAACTAAAAAATTAATTATATTACAAACGTGGCATGCGATTGGTTTCCTGGTACAGGAATCGGTTCAAATATTAAATATAAGTTGCAATGAGGATGGATGCATATATTATAATAATCAAATTTTTAGGCTATACCATGTTAGTGCTTATCTTGCCAAATGCATTTATAAATATATATTATTTTGTTGTATTTTGAAGTTAAGTAATATTTGTAGTGTGTTGTAATATATTTATTCATTTGTGTTGTACGCAAGGCACTTTAGTCCTCGGACTACAGTCTTGTTTATTTTATGTGTTCAATAAAAACCGATATATATATATATCTATCTATCTATCATTCTTTGAGCCATTGATGGGTAAACTATTGCCTATCGGGTGTTAGTATAATTATAATAGGTATTACAATTTAACTAGGTCAGCGATTCGTGAGTTCATAGGTAGGAAGCTTTTGATTGCAATAAAACTGTAACCCCTAACATATGGCTAAGAGCAAGTGTATGTGTGTGTCTGTGCGTGGATATATGTGTGTGTGTGTGTGTGTGTGTGTGTGTGTGTGTGTGTGTGTGTGTGTGTGTGTGTGTGTGTGTGTGTGTGTGTGTGTGTGTGTGTGTGCGTGTGCGTGCGCGTGCGCGCGCGCGCGTGTGTGTGTGTGTGTGTGTGTGTGTGTGTGTGTGTCAAGTGAGAACAAAGTGAAACAAATATAGGAAAGCAAAATCCTCTTGTTTAAATATTTGAAGAAAAATGATTAATAAACAAATAATACAATCCAAAGGGATCAAGGAACATTGTCCAATTCCACACAACCTAATAAGGGGTTCTATATCATACCATGGATAGTACTATCCATGATCATACCTTGTTGTATTTGTATTACCAACAGAAGCATGGAACATTGGTTTCTCAAATTTCCCTTTCATTAAAAAGATATTTACTTAATACTTTTAATTATTCCCTGGAAAGTTACAACTGTGTTCAAAGTCAGTGCAATGAGTTAGCGAATATCACTTTGCATTTTAACTTGGCCATAATTATAACATCAATTTGACTTTAAATTTTCACACATTACTCAGTGGACATATCAGATCACAAAAAAAAAAAAAAAAACATTCATCACTTTTTACTCATGTCAACACAGTTAGTAGGTCCCTTTGAACAAAAGAAACTAGTGTAATATGAACATCTACATTATTTGTTAGTTACTATTATGAAATTGGCTAAGATAATATACACCGAACACAAAAAGTAACTACCCCCTAAACAAATGCTTATAACTTCATGACTGATAATTGTTTTTAGCTGTAATTTCACCACAATATTTATACAGTAGTGTTATAAACATTTTGTGTGAAAATCAGCGATATCCATTACTTCATGGCTGAATGAGTATACGCATTAAAGACAAAATGCCCACTTTCAAAAGTCATTGAGCTTGCGCATGCCTGTACATTGTTGTGAAACAGCACATGTGGCTGAATGCATTAATTATGGTTTATGAAACGATGCTGATTGAAATTCAATCCATTTTGATTTTTGTATGGCACATGTCACTGGCGTAAATCTGTTCGGAAAGCACAATGCATTGGGGGGTCGAGCAATTGTTCACAAACCGTGTGTGAACAATTGCTCGACCCCCCAATGCATTGTGCTTTCTGGACAGATTTACGCCAGTGGCACATGTGGTTAAACGCATTAACTGCAATAATTGTAAAACAGTGCAATTAGACATTTTTCATTACTCAATAAACTGCAATAATATCATAACTTTTGCGAATTTTGAAATATGACTATTTTCTCTTAAATGTGTGCTTACTCAACCATGGATTACTGGTAACCCCCCATTTTTACATATTGTTTTTCTAACTACCATATAAATATTTTGGCGAAGCGAAATCTATAAACGATTCTTGGTTATGAAATTATGAGCTGTTGCTTAGGGGGGTAGTTACTTTTTGTGTTCGGTTTATATGGACCTCTTTGAAAAACAGCATTAAGCTGACAAGGGCAATCCATCCCATGAGTGGAGAATTAAAAATATATAAAAAATCAACAACAAAAAATCAAAAACAAAAAATTGGCAACACACTTCAGGACAAAATAGCGTGGGACAACTCACCATATTTTGGGTATACACAATTTCCAATTTTCAATTTACGCCATTTCTCGAACTCAGGATGTTATGCATTGTATTATTGTTTTCTACAAAAAATATATTTTGAACTCAGCAAATGAAAGGGAAACATATATGTTGAGATACGTATGAGAAAATTACTGACAAATTGAGAACAAAATATTGTTGGTAGTTGTCCACAATTTTATAAGAGTATGTTGCCAATTTTAAAAATAAGGGTACATTTTCATGTTTTCTTTTCTGATTTACCTTACATTTTCGAGTTGTGTATCTCTTTTGCAGGCATCACCAAACCAAACCAAAGGTTTTTAAAAAGTCGTTGATATCTCTATTGAAACATTATTTTAACAAAACATTAAATGCACAATTTTGTATGAAAATGCCTCAAACCAGTGATTCTTTTAAATAGCGCCCTCTTGAGTTGTAACGGCTCTTTTTGAATGATAACACTTAATTGTGTATACTTTTCGAGCATGGTGAAATGAAAACTTACTTTGTACCGTATTTGGTGCAGGTTTTGGTTACTAAAGTTAAGTTTGACCAATACTCAACTATCCCTTTAATACGAATACAACAAGGTACTATTAAGGGGAGGGCCAACATCGAAAAAGTGGCTTCCTTAAGGACTTAGGTTGCCAGATCTCCACAACAAGTTTAAACCAATTGTATTTGCAAGTATTTTTAATGAGACAAATTAATTCAGAGGTCTATACCTCAACAAATTTGTTGCGAACACCTCCAAATTCAAGATGGCGTCCAAAGAAGTAGCCGTTTTGACTTGCTAGAGATTTTTGGCGAGATTTCCTAAACAACACCTGAAATAAGCATGATACATAGTCATATTAAAGACAATCAAATTTCCTATAATCTGATACCAAACACAATGGGTTTCAGGATATGTAACACGGTCATTTTTAGCCCCAAACTCAAATTTTGGGCATTTTTTCCCAACAATATGAAATTATTGATTTACATAATTTGGCATATATCAATAATTGCATTAGCAGTTGAATTAATACTTTTCAAAAAACTGTCCAATTATATGAACAATACTCTCTGAAAATGTTAAGTGTATACCGTATCTGAACAAAAAGTTATAGTTCTTGGAACTCAGCATTTGATATCGACAAATACAGGAAATTTGTACGATTTCGAACACTATACAGGGTGCACCAATTATGTAATTCTTGTTTACGGACTTTATTCCAGAATTTCTCCTAAATAATGACATATTGTTTATACCCTTTTGTAGCAAAACCTTCAGTTCTCTTCTTTTATGTCATGAATATGCCGCCATCGGTTTGAAATAGTACAGGAAAAAAGTGTATCGGTAATTTCACTGCAATAATAAATCCATCATGCAAAGTGCACTATTTAGTGCAATATTCAAAATGGAGGCGCTCGTCATTTACAGTTGGATCGACCATATCTGGATAATTATGTTTTTAACATGATTATTATTTAGAACACCACAGTTAGCTAGACTTTTTCAGGGTTCGGAGAACACTTTGAATAGGCTATTACTTAGGTTTATCGTAGGGTAACTTTTTGTACCACCGTGTACATAAATATTTGTTGATTTGGTATATTTTTGTCCATAATCGGCTGTTACCATGGTTACACGAGTACAGTGTAGTGCAACAAAAATAAACATTAGGCCTGCTGCTCGGCTTTTCGGTGTTGTGCATAATAGACTAGCAATTGAGTTTGTTTTATTTTAATACTGAGTCAGACAAATTGTTTATACCTTTATGGTCTCCAGGTACATGTAATAAGATATGAAGGGCATGAAAGGGTGCGTTCCTTGCGATATAGATGTTGTTCGAATCTAGATACGCTCTGCACATATTAAAGTATGTCCCGAATATTGTGTACTTCAGTAAGACACTTATTAAAGGTAATGAGCATGATCTTGATACTGTTAAAACACATCATGGACATCCAGTATGATTCGAATTCGCAATATGCATGACATGCGCGTCAGTATGCAGCTGACTGGAATGCTCCATGTGGAGTGGAATTAAGTTCATTTTTAGCGTTTGATTTATGATAAATGCAATTAAACAAATACAGGACAGACACGACATCTACGCGGACTACATAATGATGGTGGAATATTCTTCATATTACAAGAAATTGTGTTTTTTTAATTTGTATTTGTTCATTACTGGAATTGAAGGTGTCCCGAGATTGACGCAATCATTTTGTATACAAATCCTCTAATTAAGATTACACATTTTTGAGACACCCTGTATAGCATGAGAAATCATGCAAAACTACCCGTTTTGTGGACAGCTAATGCATTAAAAATACTTGCAATTAGAATCGGTTTAAACTTCTTGTGGAGATCTGGCAACCTAAAGATACTTTTTTCGACATTGGCCCTCCCCTTATATGAGGGAACCGCTAACATTCCAATTGGATTTTGAGGATTTGGACAATGTTACTTAGTCCCTTTAAAGGGATCTGGTAACATTGTCAAAATCCTCAAAATCGTCAAAATTGTCAAAATCCGGCCATATAACATCCATTTAAAGGGGTATAGTACAGTTTTGGTAAGGCTAAACTTTAGTAACCAAAACCTGCACAGTAACATTACAAACTAATAGTTATAACTCCACCATGCTCGAAAGGTATACGAAATTACAAACCACTAAGTAAAAAGCCTGTTATCATTAAAAAAGAACCATTAAAACACAAGAAGGCGCTCTCTAAAAAGGCACTGGTTTCAACCATTTTTCATACAAAATTATGCATGTGATGTTTTGTTGAAATAATGATTAAATAGAGAGATCATCAACAACTATTTAAAAACCGCTTTTGAAAATTTTCGAAAAAGTGTAGGCCTAAGCATTTATTATTATTTTTTTTTAAATCATCGAATAAATTGGGGGCCCAAATTTATATTACGATCAGATATATTTACTGATATTTCAGCCATTTTTGAACCGATTTTGACCAAATAAAGTTTATTCTGCCATTAAAATTACATGTTCTTTCAAATTCGACACTCAGTTTTTCATTACCTCACAAAAAATTATGTTGTGCAGCGCACTCTCTACCAAAACTGAACTACCCCTTTAACGTGGAAATTTCACTCATTACTCTGCCATACAACCCATTACTCAGATGGACATATCATATCATAACAATGCACATTGTATTAACCATGCATCACTTTTTGAACACGTCAACAAAGTTACTAGATCCCTTTAACTCTCAGGCTCATTTCTTCGTGTTCTGGATATCCCCTCTCAAAGAGACACACTACTTTTAAGTTTTATCTTGATGCGAAAGTTTTGATTTCCTTTAAATATGCTAAATCAGATTAATCACTGATTTTGTGATTTAAATTGGTAGTTCAGTTTTGGTAGAGGTAATGAACCAGAACGTCAATGACGTAGCGCTCATCCGCCATCTCGCAACATCAAATATCGCAAATTTCATGTGGTACACTTTTCAACTGGTCAAAAAATAAAAATTTGATGCCCTGGAAGGGACATAAAAAAAATAAATAAAAAAAATTAGAGTGAAAAAAATATAAATTTGACGCCCCGGAAGGGACATGGGGGGGGGGAAAAAATAAATAAATAAATAAAAAAAAAATAATAATAAATAAATAAAAAAGAAAAAAAAGAAAGAAAATTATTTTAAAAAAATAAAAAAAATAAAATAAATAAATACAAAAAAAAAAAAAAAAAAAAAAAAAATTAAAAATTTTTTTTTTGTTAATAAATAAAAAATTACCATAATTCATTAAAGGAGAAAAATTTCAACATTCTGTGTAGAAGTTAAGTGTACCAAAGTTAGCTCTACCAGATAAAGCAAACCAAAACAAACGGTCGAGAAATGAAGAAGCATTTTTTGTGATTTTGAATAAATTTGCATAAATTACCATAGATAATGAATTTCACGATTCTGTGTAGAAGTTTTAAATCCCCCTCCTAGCCCTATCATATGAAACAATCAGAATCAAAATCGGTTGAAAAATAACGAAGAAGAAGCATTTTGAAAACTGTGGACGGACGGATGGACGGACGGACGGACGGACGGACGGACGGAAGGACGGACGCCACGCCATGGCATAAGCTCATCGGGCCCTTCAGGCCGGATGAGCTAAAAACTGAGTGTCAAATTTGAGAGAACATGCAATTTTAATGGCAGAATAAACTTTATTTGGTCAAAATCGGTCCAGAAACGGCTAAAATATCAATAAATATATCTGATCTTATAATTATTTGGGGCCCAAATAATTAAATGAATTTTTCAAAAAATTTAAAAAATGCATACACTTTTTCAAAAATCTTCAAAAGCGTTTTTTAAATAGTTGTTGATGATCACTCTATTTAATAATGATTTCAATAAAACATCACATGCATAATTTTGTATGAAAAATTGTTAAAACCAATGCCTTTTTAGAAAGCGCCCTCTTGTGTTTTAATGGCTCTTTTTGAATGATAATGGGCTTTTTTCTTAGTCGTTTGTAATTTTGTATACCTTTCGAGCATGGTGGAGTTATAACTATTAGTTTATAATGGTACTGTCCAGGTTTGGTTACTAAAGTTCAGACTTACCAAAACTGTACTACCCCTTTAACGTAATAACACAAGAAATACCTGTGGTCAATTTCAAATGTATCATAAAACTTTTATTAAATATTATACACTGTATGTGAAAATGTACATGCCTTCAATAAATAGTGTACATGTAATATTAGAGGTATTATTTCAAAGCAAAAACACCAATACTGTTTCAAACATTCCTCATAAACATGTAATCTATCATACAACATTCCTTTTACAGCAATGTTTGGCCAGTGGTCAATCTAAAATAAGCTTAATGGCTTATCAAACGTTTAAGCAAAGATTATTAATGCCTCACATAAAGTATGATGAATGATGTATGAAAAACAACTGATTTGTTGTTTAACTTTCAGGCTCATTCTTTGTTTTCTAGATACTCTTTCTCAGAGACACACTAGTTTCAATTTCAAATGTAGCATTAAACTTGTATTAAATATTATACACTGTATGTGAAAATGTACATGCCTTCAATAAATAGTGTACATGTAATATTAGAGGTATTTCTGGGTTAAAGCAAAAAACACCAAAACTGTTTCAAATGTTCTTCATAAACATGTAATCTATATACAACATTCCCTATACTGCAAATTAGTCCAACTTCAGCCAGTGGTCATTATGAAAAAGAAGAAAGAAAAAAAAAAGCTTAATGGCTAATCAAATGTTTTAGCAAAGATCATTAATACCTCACACAAAGTTGTTTTGTAATAATTTGGGAGGTAACTATATACTGCAAACAGTGTGTCCTTGTTTCAATGACAGAACTTCAAAACTTATTTAAATAAAAAGTTGTATCTGATGATCATCATTGAGTTCAATGGGGTTCAAATTGTAAAGAATCTTTGCTTTCATATATGATGGCTATGACTTTTAGTTTATTTAGCAAAAGCTGGTTCTCACTCTTAACTATTTTAATTCAAACATATAAGGAAACTGACCAGATATATAATGTGATTAAAAGCGAGCAAAGAAAAATGGGATTCTAACGGGATATTTTATCACAATGCAGTGATATTTTATCACAATGCAGTTGGTCGAGTTATTTACATATTTACAATTTATATCAAGATTCTCATAAATGCAGAAATAAAAAAAAAATGTAATTATAGTATTTGTCTTTTAAATATTTCAGACATGTGTTAATAATTATCAATTTAAAAAGAAGTTTTTAAGAAATCTTCCTGGCTTAGGAAATATGACACTCACAATAAAACTTACAAATAATAATAATAATAATAATAATAATAATGATGTATACACAATACATGCATTCAGATAAATATAACAGTAATACAAATTATGTTTGCACAAATTAAAACAATGGAAACTTAATTCTGAACAAATCCTCTTTAAAAACAAACTTTTGGAAAATACATATTATTTGAATACAGGTACTGTATATCATGCAGATTAATGCAAACAAAAGAACATTTTAAAATGGCAGCTTTATTATGTTAATAATGTACAACATCTCTGCTCACATTTCGAGTTATCAAATACAGGACCTTGTTCCCTAACTCAAAGGTACATGTGGCAATATGACATCTTGTGGCAGCCAGGTGACTTTTAACTTGTATAATAACCGTAATAAACATGTATGCATCATGATAAAACAAAAAGTTTAACAACTTCAAAGGCAGTATTATTCAATCAAATAATTTGGCAATAATACAATTTTGAACATTTTTATAAGTGTCAAGCTAAATTTCTGATGTGTAAACAAATGTAATCTCTATGATAAATTAACATTTATACAACAGACTATTTGGTACTATTACTGATATCATGTGAACAAAACAATATTTAGGCTGAATACAATAATGGTAACAAGCGATATTTGTTATCCTAATTAAAAAAAAGAATACAGTGACAAAATAAGCACAATCTGCTTTATGTTCCTGCATGCATGTGGTACAGCTTTAACATATTCCAGCATTAAGCTGGAGACATTTTTCAAAATGTTTTCCCTACTTGTCTTATTAAGCTTGTTAAGTGAATCATCAATTTCACTCTTCAGATGGCCAAGTTGGCACTACCTGTTCTACGCTTGCACAAGATGCACTAAAAAGGAGCTGTCGTCTTCTCTCTCGATCCTCACTCCTGTCACCCGTGTCCATTGTGTCTATGTCATCTACTGCATGCCTGTGTTGTCTAAGTACAGATCTTAGAGTTGGCACTGTCTGGGCATCCTCCTCCGCGTCATCAACAGAGCTTGACTGACTGGTCTGGGAGAGGGAGCTCAATTGGGAGAGTTCCCACCAATCAGTATCAAGGATGTCGACCATATTTCCAGGACCAGGCACTGATCTCAAGGATTCATCAACAGCAAATATATCTTCGTCTGACATATGCACTTCACCATGGACATTCTGCATTGGAGCCAGGTCATCAGGTAGATTCTCATCTTGTTCCGTCTCTTGTAGGTCATGCTGATCCTCAGGATTCTCATCAATCTGGGGCACTGCAGAATCTGGCCATGTAGTGAGCGAGGACGCATCACTTTCATCAGCATCATATCCCTGGTTCTCACTACTCGAATCAAATTTCCACGACACATTGTCATCGCACCAGATGTCATGGTAACTCAAATTACCCAAGTAGTCACCCTGGGGCTGGTTAGGGTCAATGCTCGGAAGGAGAGAGGTGGATGCTTCAAAACTCTGTTCATGATTGCAGAACATACTGCAGCAGTCGGTACAAGGATTGCCTCTCCCATCCTTGGAATGGCCAATTTCCCCATTGTTGCTATCTTTGGTAGATGTGGGATCACTGTAGAGATTATCCAAGCTAGAGCCTTCAAAGTCTGGGAGGATTTCAGAGCAGTATAGATCTGGTACAATGTTCATTTGACTAAAGTCTTCCATTTTTAGTCAAATTTCCTTTCACTGAAATAGAGCTTGACAAGTTGATAGCATTAGCAGTCTCGACAATCCTTTCTAGTTCTTGGAGACTTGGTGGTTGCACCTGTAATGGAATTCAGGAAAACAGGGTTTATTTTTAAGATTTGCAAATATCAAGACATCAGTTCAAATAAATTTGATGAAGGCAGAGCCAGAGCAGGAATTGCAGGTAATGTGGTTCACAATTTATAGGAAAGGAAATGAAGGAATCTTCAGAACGTCACTAGTACTAGTATGGCAAATGTGACTATAGTATGGGAAATCGGTTCGAAGTGTCTATTTTTACATGAACATCTTATGGCCCTGAAACATGTTTTAATTGATTCTTTGTAGGATTACAAACAATTTGATACAGTATACTGTCCACCTTTCAAATATTTTTAGAAACAAAGTTACAGCCAAATATATTAAAGATTATTAGTTACCTGCAATGTACAAAACAAAAGGTACGCCACTTTTTGCCTGGATTTGCTCTATGTAACAGTAACAGTGATTTGCTGGCATAGTCAGACGTCACATAGTGCAGAATAACATTAACAATAACATTATCAATAAATAACAAGACCCCAGGCCAGGGCACAGGCCCCGGGCCAGGCCCAATACTGCACAGCCACATGCAGGGACAGCCAGTCAGATCCAGCTAGCGGAATATGAAGAACGATTTTTCGGTCTAGGCTAGCCTAGGCTAGACTAGGCCCTAGGCCTAGCCGCTACTGCGCTAGGGCTAGAGCCTAGGGCTAGGGCCTCACCGACAATGTCACTCACAGTCACAGTCACACAGCACAGCCACAGCCCAGGCACAGCTACAATTTCAGTTTTTAGTTTTACAACTGAACTAGATCGACAAATCTATCGTTTTCATGGCCTCTTTTACATTTAATTGCAGTTTTTTTACTGAGTGTTGGTTAGAATGGCCGACAGTAAAAGACTGCCATTACATGTAAAAAGAGGCCATGACAACGATAGATTTGTCGATCTATATTTATATTAATTACAATTTAAGGACCACTTAATATTTTTACAAACTTGTATAAAGCTACAACACGATAGCCTACGGCCCTACGCGTTTGTCGTTTCTCGGTTCGACTTCGAGAAGTTACTTTAAGCCTACAATTTTCATTTTTATTTCACTAATTTTTACAGTTCTATAGACACGATAGTATTTTACAAACCTTTAAACGTCGAGGACTACTCCCGCTCCAAGAAAGTTATGCCATTCTTTGTTTATGAGATGATCAATATATATCCCATCCTCAGTCTGTTACGTCTGTCAGTGTTTTTGAGCCCATTTTAAGTGGAGATAATTCATAAAAATGAGCTGATGATAAATACGCGTGCGTATGCGTACGTAAGTGTACGCGGCCGGGTGCAAAAGCGATAACGCAGCGCGCGTATCTTACGCAGAGCCGTACGTAGCCGAGCTCGCACATTAAAAAATCGATGAATAAATATCGATATCGACTGATTGATTGATTGATTGATTTATTGATTGATTGATCAAATTTATTTATTGTTTGATTAATTGGAGGGTGATTCTTATTTTGTCCATAAAATGCACTGAGCTCAAATTTATGTTGATCAGTTGGGATGCAATTCTGCCCCCCCCCCTAAATTATGCACAGAAGCTGCGTTTTGCACCCTAATGTTTCCTTATTTCTTAGTGTGTATCTATAGGCCAATTTGTACAAGTATGCCACCCAATAATGAGCAAAATTTTACTTTTTAGGGGCAGAAAAAAATATGCATGCATTATGTTACATAATGGCATGGTTGAGTGTGAGACTTTGCGAGATCGGGGTGGGGGAGGGGGTGGGGAGCAACAGCTCCAAATGCGCGCCCCCCCCCCCCCCCCCCCTTACACCAGTAGGCCTACGACATAATTTCAAAAGAGAAAATCAACTTTGTTTGATCAAAATCGGTTCAGAACAGCTGAAAATCTATCAGTAAATCAGATTGGAATAAATGTTG
This sequence comes from Echinarachnius parma, assembly GCA_037951105.1. Lineage (NCBI taxonomy): Eukaryota > Metazoa > Echinodermata > Echinoidea > Clypeasteroida > Echinarachniidae > Echinarachnius > Echinarachnius parma. Next base: position 135,374 of record JBAMJV010003460.1, read on the forward strand.
GGGACCAACTATTATTCACTAATTTAAAAAATATTTTAAAATTCCTACATACTTTTTACTGAAAAAATACAAACAAATGGTTTAAATTGTTTTTGATATCTCTCTTTATAGAATAATTATAAACCAAACAACAAATTTAGATTTTCTGATTTTAAAAATAGTTGAACTTGATTTTTCTGGAGGGCGTCCTCTTTTGTTAACGACGGGATTTTGTAATGAAAACACGGCCATGTTAGTTGTAAACCATTCAAGCATCATTGACTCGTATATAGCTGTCATAGTTTTTAATGACAATTTTTAGTTTTAGTTCATCATGGGGGACTAAAATTGTGTTTGACCAAAACTGTACTATCATAAAACCGAATCATGAATTAAATTCCATGGTCTTCAAGGCATATTTTTTTTTTTACTTGTAACGGATAGATACAGGCTATTTGATCGTTGTTGTCAAGGATCTGAGTTTAGTATATCGAGACGGAGCATTGCTTTCGAGTGTGAAACTAAAGAATTAAATAAACACAATTAGGCGTGTCCCAATTATTGGCATACCAACCCCCTCCCCCCCAACCCCCCCCCCCCCCCCCCCAATAGCAATAGTCCTACCCAAGCAAAGATCATCAATATTCCGAGACACTTGAAATTATCGGATGTCGTTATATCCGTATATTTAAAGGTAGTGTTGAGAATTGGTATTTCCCGAAGTGCCCCCCGATATTTTGTGTGTGATATAATGATAAACTGACCGTCAAATTCGAAAGAACATACAATTTTAATGACAGAATAAACTTTATTTGATAAAAATCGGTTCAGAAACGGCTGAAATATCCATAGGAAAATTTTGTATTCAAAATGTTTTTCACCGGCAATCACCGGGCGATATATTTAGACTTTTAAAAAATGCTCGAAGACTACTTTGAAAAAAAAATCAGAATAGGTTTTTAAAAAGTCGTTGATGATATCTCTATTGAATCATTATTTTAACAAACACTGTTTTGTATGAAAAAGGGCTAAAACCTCTTGAGACTTGAGTTGTAACGGCTCTTTTTTAATGATAACAGGGGTTTTACTTAGTCGTTTGTAATTGTGTATACTTTTCGAGCATGGTGAAGTTATACTACCGTATTACTTTGTACCGTATACACAATGGTGCAGGTTTTGGTTACTAAAGTTAAGTTTTTACCAATACTCAACTATCCCTTTAAGCACCAATATAACCCCCCCCCCCCCCTATACAACTTCTCATAATTTCATAACCAAGAATAGTTTTAAGATTTTGTCTTGACCAAAATATTTGTTTATAGTATAATAGTTAAAGATGGTTAGTTAACAATGGTGCAGGTTTTGGTTACTAAAGTTAAGTTTTTACCAATACTCAACTATCCCTTTAAGCACCAATATAACCCCCCCCCCCCCCCCCCTATACAACTTCTCATAATTTCATAACCAAGAATAGTTTTAAGATTTTGTCTTGACCAAAATATTTGTTTATAGTATAATAGTTAAAGATCTGTATTAGTAAGGTAGCATCATTGCCATTGCTGCATGGTTGTCTGAACACAATACAAGTTAAATTGTAACTTTCACAAAAATTAGAAATTTCAAATTTTACCCATTGCCTGCGGGAGCCTGATGGGCCCTGTACTAACTCTATGGGGATTGAAATATCTTGTAGTGAAGAGGTTAATTGATTTCAGTCACAGGTAATGCATTTATGTATTTCACCCTTTAATAATATACATTTTACTAAATCGAAATGGCTGGAATTCACAAATAATAATAAAAGCATTCAACCATCGTGTTTTTTTCACAGCAATATATCGAGGTCATTTTAATATGTGCTTAGTCAGCTTTGAAGTGATGGATATCTCTAACTTTCACAGAAAATGTACATAATTATTATAATTATGTACAAGAAATAGTTTTGTTGAGGCGCACACATATCGAGGGACTTAATTATTTTTGCATCGCGCGCCATCTGCGTTCAATAATTTAAAGTTTATATGTAGGTACGATACATGGTACGATACGGTATTCCTGTTTTTTTGGTAGAGAATTTTTTCTTTATTCTGATGGTTTCGAAATCATATTGTGAGCAAAATGTGGCACGAGGCAAGAAGACAAGAGAAGTTGATCCGCGGGATGATGGTAGATTACAAGAAAAGGGCAGAGAGAAGAAGAGAGTTCTACGAAAAGATCGTAAGTTAACGTTCAGCAGTGGCGTTAGTCCGTTACCGATTTCTAACACTGTGTATCCGATATCGGATACTCCAATTCAGAATCGGGTAGTATTCTGGGATTTCCATGGAATTTATTTAATATGAGACAGTGCTGTCTTCATAGCTCTGCAGCGCACAGTCAGTGTTGTAAAATGTCCGTTTATTATTTTAAATGATGAGCATAAATAATGTCAAATCACTCAACTTCAGTCGCTAGTCGAGTCGAAATGAGTTTCGTAATTTCACAAAAACTCAAAAGGATGCGTAAAAGACTAAATTGACTAAATCGTTATGAATATTAGGCAATAAAATAATTAATGTATTTTCGCTAATTTACTAACTTTGTCGGATGACAAACGAGTCGAAATTAGTTTCGTAATTTCACCCCAAAAAAGGGTGCGTAAAATGAAGCTAAATCGTTAGGAATATTACTTAGTCTTAGGTAGTCAATAAAATAATGTATTTGTGCTAGTTTTATAACTTTGTCAGACGACAATCGAGTCAAAATTAGGTGTTTAATTTCACCAAAGGGATGCGTAAAATGAAGCTAAATCGTTAAAAATATTAGTCAATAAAATCAATGTATTTGCACTAGTTTAATAACTTTGTCGGACGACAAACGAGTCACAATGAGTTCCGGAATTTCACTAAAAAAGTAAAAGGGTGCGTAAAATGAAGCAAACAATCAATGTAATTGCACTATTTTAATAGCTCCGACGGACGATAAATGAGTCAAAATAAGTTCCGTAATTTATCATATTTCTAACAAAATTAGACCATTTATGAAATTTTACTTGCCCGACATCAACTTTTACTTGCCCCGGGCAAGCGTTAGTGTCGACACTAACTTGTCATTTTTCATATGAATGTTGTATGATTGCCATCATGACACAGTAAGACAATAAAATTATAAATGTAGATCTGTCGTGGCATAAAATAGGGTAGTCTGAATTTCAAAAGGCCATCCATTTATTCACCCATTTATTCATACGATTGTCGTGCGACTATCGTACAACATCGCAAAACAAGCAACTGAATCGCCCAAATTTTCATCGTGAGTCCATTGTGACCAGGCTTCTGTGCCAGTCAATTTTTCACCCTGAAACTGCATTTACAATAATACTCAATTATTAATAGGCTGAAGGGATTAACAGATCAGCTGTAAATCAATATACTGACTTTTCCAGTCAAGATCTTTTATGTTGCACCCCTAAGTTCCAAAGCAAAGAACGCAAGGCAATGTGACTGTAAAGAATACTTCTTTCTTTGAAATCAGCATTGAACTATTTAGAAGATTAATAAGATACAAATCCAAAGGTATACATAGGCATAGCATAAATAATTTTAAAAGCACAATGATAAAACATTTTTGAAGTGTGAAAAGCCTAGTTTCAGGCTAGGGAGAAAAAGAATTCTCCTAGTGATTTATTGGCCAATGAGGGCATCTTTGAATTGCATCCATTTGCTTGGTAAAGGAGCAATAGGTTAATGCAGCTTACAGTTAACCCCTTGACTTGAAGGGGTGACCACAGTGTCCGTGTCCTTGATAATTATAAGCTTGCTTATTTATGGTGAAATACAGAAGGGAACTTTTAATGTTTGTAATTGAAATGAGATCGACATGTATGCATCTGAAACATTTATTTTTGTTTGGTAATCTCATTTCTGTAATCTGCTAACTTTCTCTTTTCTAGAAACAAGATCCAACCCAGTTTCTGAGAATCCACGCCAGACCATGCAAGATTCATCTAGATCCAGCCGTTGCTTCTGCGGCAGAGAGTCCAGTCACTATGTAAGTAACCATCTCCAGATGAAGACCCTTTCACTTTTACTGTCCATTCACCCATAGTTGGTTCTAACAGTAGAGTCCTTCTGGAAATATGACGAATATGATCTACTCATAATAAATACGAGTGTGTGATACTTTGGTTTGTTGTTTTCTGTAGGATGCCGTGGCAGGGAGATAGCAGTCACATGATTGACCGGTTTGATGTTCGGGCCCACCTTGACCACATTCCCAACCGTCCACCGGAGCTGCCCAGCCTGGATGACATCCGAGAGGAACAGCGCTGCAACTATGAGCAGTATCGCAGTCTTGTTCACAATGACTATGCTGGAAGTATGTTTCCATCCCTATCGATAACCCCATCATGGACATATTTTCCCCATATTTTTTTCCTCATAATTATCAAATAGCATGTCTTTATATGTCAACTCAATTTTTGTTCTCCTCCTTGTCTGGTTGGGCAAGTAAAATATAGAATAATATCAAATTGAGGTGGCCCCCAAATGCAGAGTTGGATAGCCCCCAACAACGAAGAATACTAACATTTATGTTACATTTGGTTTGCCAGACTGGCAAGTGAAATTTTACATTAATGACAATTTCTGGTGGCCCTGGGCTAGCAGCTACTGCTCATTTTGAGCCCCGCATGTTTTTTTTTTTTTTTAGTTGCTTGGTTTAGTTTGATTATGAAGAGGTCATTGGTCCCTTTTGGCTATTTGCAAAGAAGATCTTATGATCTGTGATTTTGATTCAAATAAAAAAGGAAATATTTGTTCAACTTGAAGTTTAAATAGGCAATGTTTCAGTCTCATATTCATATCACTGTATGTTTCTTTATTTCTATCTACAGTAATTGAAGAACAGTGTTTGCATCAGATCTATGTGGATGAGATGTTTCCAGAAGTACAGAAAAGACCAGGGGAGGAAAAGGAAAAGTAAGGACAACTTTAAAAACTTTTCATAATGTTTTCTTATAAATGTGCAAAGTAAAGTTTGTAAATGTGCAAAGTAAAGTTTGTAAATGTTTGTTTTTTTTATCTTGAAGAAGTTCTTCTGAATTATAATAGTAAGAGCATGTTAGATGTTGTGTAATTATTTTTAATTAATTGTATTAATTTTAACTTTCTGTTTAGCAACTAAAAACAGAGAATTTGAGATTCATTTTTGTAAACATATTTTACTTTCACAGGTGATTTTGAAGGTGTTTCTAGACAAGTTAACACCCCATGATTGATTGTACGATTAGTAGCTATGTTGGCCTGAGTTTTCCTCCGGCATGGGAATAGATGGTGATAGGTCAAACCTCAATTAATCTTGTTTTGAATGTCTACTAACACTGTTTGTAGCTACCTGGGCTAGCTTACCTTTAATCTAAATATATTTGAGATTATAGGGTTGAGCATGCAACAAGAGATTGTTTTAGTTGCCAACTAGGGTTAACTTAGTAGGTAATGAATGCCTAGCCAGATAAAGATAGGTAGTGACCATGACAAGCTTGTGTTGCTTTAATACTTAGCCCCATAATAACTACAACAAAAATAAGAACGGAACTAAGCTAGTGGGGATTGATGAATATGGGCCCAGTTCTGCAGATATTGGCCTGGATTCACAAAGCAGGTTTGTAGGAGGTTTGTACAAACCATGGTTTCTCCATGGTCTACATGACTACATCTATGGAGTGCTTCTCGTATACAAGTAAAACAATTTATATAATTTATAATAATATGACCGTTAGTGCTCGCTAACCAGCAAATTTCACCATGTGAGAAGACAAACATTTATTTGTTGCATTTTGTAAATGTTTACCATCAACATTGTTAACAAGTAAGGATTTACATTCTTTCTCCATCTGTTTACAAATGGCACTCCATAGATGTAGACCATGGATAAACCATGGTTTGTACAAACCTCCTACAAACCTTACTTGTATAATAATACATCAACTTCATTACTTCATAGATTGGCAGCCATGCGTGCAGCCATTGGGTTCACCTACGATGATGGGGATGGATCTAACACATCGGCAGCTAATAAGAAGCCAGAGCCTGAAGAGGAGGAGGAGGATGACAGTGACAGTGATTCTGATGTCAGCTTCTCTGAGATTGATCTAGGTAAGACCACTCATATGGACATGACTGTACATTACTGTACTATGCACTCTGCATTGCATTGACAATGCACAAGTGCAGATAGTCGAACGACCGTCACCCATGCATTAAGCAAGTATACACTGTTTGCTCCGATGATATTGCGTGTCTTGCGTGTAAATGGTCAGACCATTGTATTCATGACCATTTACAAAGTAGATGTTGGTAAGACCATCTATAGGCGTGTGGGCAATTTTTGTTTGCAGGAGGTATCGCTGAAGTCATTTGCCTGAGTAATATCCTTCATGTCTTCAATAAAAAATGACCTGATTTTGACAGAAAAGTGGCTGCTTTGGCCTGAAATGAGCTGATGTTTTACCAAACATGGACCGTTTTGCTTAAATACAATTGGGAGGGGGGAGGGGTATGCCCGTTGGTCAGACACATTCTCCTGGGACATGTGTAAGTCTAGACGAAGTGGTAGTATTTAAAGAAAGAAGAAAAAAAGAGAAGTTGCCTGAATCTGCAAAATAGTTCAAAGTAGAATATAGTTCAATTGACTATGTGGGCTTTGCAGTCAGTTGTAGGCAAAATATGCCCACTTTTCTGCAGACAAAAAGTAAAAATGTAAGTTCTTTAAATGTTTTAACACAACGCCTAATAAAAGGAACCTAGTGGGCCCTGTTTAAAATCTAGGAATGGCAAAATCTAGTGGAGAACAGGTTTAGTATGGGTAAAATACACTTTTGTCGTAAATCTTTCTTGATGTGGTGTGTGTTTATAATTAATGTGTTTGTCATTTTTCTCCTACTTAGATGTTGTGATAGATGTGGAGGATTTGAACAAAGAACAGAAAACTCAGCTGAATGTCATAGGTGAGAAGTACAGCATGGCACCAGAAGCCTTCATCAGGTGAGTAAATATAAATTGTGTATCCTGTCCAAAACATGGCAGATGTATTTATATATACCTCAGTCCCACACATGCGGAAATGTGTTGTTTTGGGGCCTGTCAAAAGTCAAAATTTGACTATCCCCGCCCGCGCACCCCGACTTTGAGGTTGTTTTTTTTCAAGGAAAAAGTATGCGGCGTTTATGCCGGTCAGTACAGTAATGATATCAATGCATTTTATATTCCACTGTTTCCAGAGGTTTCAAAGCTCTAAGGGCCATTAACTTTTGATCACTAGTGGTCAGGTCAGGCCAGTAAAAATAATTTTCTCTTAATTATGGTAGCCTGGAAAAAAAAATACTGGCAACAACATTGAATTTAATTCAGAAACTTGTCGCTGTTCAAAATGATTTCTTTCTATTTTAATCAAAACTATGGTTATAGATGAGGTTTGACTTGGAAGAATGCACAATGCTCTTGTTTAGTCATTGTCAATTTTGAAATCTTGTTGCCTGATTGGCCTAATCTTCTGTATCTGATGCCAAATTTTCAGACAATAATTATTTGTATTTTGGGGAATATTTAGCAAAAATAAAATAGAGCCATTATATGTGTTTTCTACAATGAACAAGGCCCCAAATGTTGAACATTATTATCTAATAAGAGCCAATAGGAGCCTAGCTTTGTCAGGTCAGGTAGGGCAGGAATGACAGTTACTACATGTTGACTATGGACTATATAACTATAACAACAAATGAACACTATGTCTATGCAGACGGGGGGGGGGGGGGGAGACAGAGACAACAATGGAAAAAAAAATACAGTAAGTTGGTGAGAGTCGAACTAGGTTGGGACTGGAGAGGGTGTGCACGAATGGATGGTTAGTGGGTATAGTCTAAGGAAGTGGAGTGACTGTGTATGAATGGCATTTGTTGTTATAGTATATATAAATTCCTGCCCTGAAGAAGATCCTGCTAGGATTGAAAGTTAGGCTCCTGTTGACTCTTTATTTCATTACATTTGCGATTTTTAGTTGATAAGCAATTTTCAACAATATTTTGTTCATTTACATTATAAAACTATAAACTTTTGCAGCACGAAAAGTGAATTTAGTGCCCTACTCTTTCTCAACTTACAATCTGTTTTTATTTATTTTTTCTCCAAAGAATGCTAGAGAGGGAGAAGGATGAAGCAGATGAAATGAAGCAAGCAAAGGAAGATGAGGAGGAGAAGGCAATGTACTCCGTAAGTTCCTTTTCTACTTAATACTTTAAGCCCTCCGCACGCAGGGCCGACTCGAACCGATCTGACTGGTCTTCAGTCAGGCTAGAGTCAGTTTTGCTCAGTCGTAGCCAATTCAACATGTTGAATCGGCCTCAAATGATCTCCGACTGGCTCTTGACCGGCAAAACGGGAGTCCTGAGGTATCGTATTCTGAGCTGAACCGACTGAAAAAGTTGGCTCTGTGTGCGGAGGGCTTTACACTCTTATAACAAGCCCCCACCCTAACTTTTTTATGCCTCCGCAACGAAGTAGCCGGAGGCATTATGTTTTCGGGTTGTCCGTCCGTACGTCCGTACGTCCGTACGTCCGTACGTACGTCCGTACGTCCCGTTCTCGTGATCGCGTTATCTCAAGAACCGATTGACGGATTTTCACCAAACTTGGGTCATGTATGTATCTTGGGGGGCCGATGATCTGATTAGATTTTGGGGTCATGAGGTCAAAGGTCAAAGGTCACAGAGCTCATTATATATGCAAAAACAGCTCGTGATCGCGTTATCTCAAGAACGGATTGACGGATTCTGACCAAACTTGGTACATGTATGTATCTTGGGGGGCCGATGATCTGATTAGATTTTGGGGTCATGAGGTCAAAGGTCAAAGGTCACAGAGCTCATTATATATGCAAAAATAGCTTGTGATCGCGTTATCTCAAGAACGGATTGACGGATTCTGACCAAGCTTGGTACATGTATGTTTCTTGGGGGGCCGATGATCTGATTAGATTTTGGGGTCATAAGGTCAAAGGTCACAGAGCTCATTATATATGCAAAAATAGCTTGTGATCGCGTTATCTCAAGAACAGATTGACGGATTCTGACCAAACTTGGTACATGTATGTTCCTTGGAGAGCCAATGAACTGATTAGATTTTGGGGGTCATGAGGTCAAAGGTCAAGGTCACTTATAGCTCATAATTGTGATACGTCAAGATCTAAAAGACAGAGTACCATCAAAATTGAGTTGACAGAATTAATTCAGTGTACATGTTGATTTGGGCTTGATATAAATCGTGTAATGGCGGAGGCATCATTTTCGAACTGCGCGCAGTCGAAGATCCATCTAGTTGTTTCTACTTGCCTGTTTGGGCAAGTAAATCATATATTTTCAAATTTTACTAGCCCAAACTAAAGATTCCCTTGCCCCCACAAAAACAATGTGAAGCACAAGAAAATTTAATCGCACTAACTAGCTCAATAAGTTTTGCAAATTTCTCACAAGTTTGTAAATGAGATTTAATCACATTAACTAGCTCAATATGTTTTGCAAATTTCTCACAAGTTTGTAAATGAGATTTACATGTTACGAATTACATATTTCTTTTCTAGTTACAGAAATGTTAGTTGCTTGATCAGGCAACCGAACTAGACCATTTATGAAATTTTACTTGCCCGACCTCAATTTTTGCTGCTTATAATAATGGTGGCTACTTATATAGCAGACATTCCATCTTTTGATGTTTGGTGCGCATCATTATTATTACCCCACTCTTGGGATACACACTCCAAGTAATCCATCACACACAGTGCACATTTTCCACTCACTGGGGAGCACTCCAGCCAGCCACCTTGCTCAGGAACCAAGTTCCAATCCTTCCTGATACCCATTTATACACATGGGCCAAGAGCAGCAAATGTAGCATACAGTCAAACCTGTCTTAGTGGCCACCTGTCTATAGCAGCCAACCTGCCTATAGTGGCCATCAATAATGATCCCTGCAGGAAAAACGGAGTTGTGGAACCTGTGTATAGTGGCCACCTGTCTACAGTAGCCACTATTCTTGTTTCCTTTGGGTGGCCACTATACACAGGTTTGACTGTACATTGATTGTTCATTTGTTCTAATAATATCTAATTGATTGTGCTGATTTTACCATGTTATCAGTTTTATTATGGACATTGTTGCACTTTTTTTTTGAAAAAGAGGATTTTGTTTATTTGTTAAGTTATATATTTGTATGAATTGTGTAATTTTGTTTATGTTGCAGATGATCATGAAAAAAAGACAAGTAAAGAAGTCAGCCTAATCTAAAATACACTAAAACCAAAAACAATTGTTAATTTGTTGATGCAAAACAATTGTGAGATCTTACATAACAGCAAAAGATGTTCTTAAGATGTAACTTCATGCTTTGTTACACAGGGAAGAAAGTCGAGAAGGGAGAGGAGAGCTATAATTGAGAGGAAATTAAAAGAAAGGAAAGGAGCAACGGGGAATAGTCCTCCAAGGTATGTCACACCTTTTGTTGTTATTCTCTTGTTTTGCATTTAGTACTTTCTTGGATAATTCAGATTTGCACATTGATATAGAAATTGCGCAATGGCGGAGGCATCATTTTCAACTGTGTGCAGTCGAAGATCCATCTAGTTTTTTTTTTTATGGAACTATAATGTATCAGTAACTAACTTTGTAAAATGTGAGCTCTTTGTGATTTTGCAGCTTTGTGTGAAATGAGGCCCTTATAAAAGTGTGCAATTCAAATTGTATTGAAAGGATGTGTCAGTGGGGAAGAAGTCTAGCGATCAAATCCAATTATTTCTTAGATTCAAATTTTGTAAAGAGGATGGAAATTTGCAAAGGCTTCCTTGTCAATTTCAATTTTGATCAGGGTTTATATTTCAGCTTTTCCATTGCTGTACCTTTGAAAAAAATTCTATTAAACTTATTTTGTTCATGTGTGCACAGCAGTAGTTTGTCTACTCAACCATGACCTCTAACTTTCTTTTTAATTTCTCTTTGTACGTGTAGCTATGCAGCCCGTGGTAGTCCGACCTACGACCCTTACCCAGGCAGATGCTCTGGATCATCATCAAGCAGCAGAGACAACTCGCCAGAACCGGCCGGGAAGGTCACCTTCATCACTAGCTTCGGTGGCGACGAGGACAACGACAAAGGAGACGACGGCAATGGCATTGTTGTTGGGGCCAAGCAAGACAAGAAGAAGCCCGATTTGAAACCACCGTTGGCATTGTCCACCAGCCAAAACTCATCGGTGTCATCGTCGTTGTCCTCCATCTCAAAAGACTCTCTCTCCCAGAAGAGACCCAGCTCGGCTGCTTCCTCATCATCTTTCACTCCTAGCTCAGACTCTCGCGCCAAGTCATGGTCGGTCTCATTCATGGTTGACAGCTTCTTTTCTAGGGGGAAAAGGAATCAAAATGATTTGGTCTCATTTATGGTTGACGGCTTCTTTTCTAGGGGGAAAAGGAATTTTAAAAAATTGGTCTCATTTATGGTTTACAGCTTCTTTCCTAGGGTAAAAGGAATCAAAACTTACAGCAGCTTTATAGAAGATGGCAATTATTTTCATTGGAAAATTTTCTATTGAATGATTCTGTTTTGCTGTTCTGTTCTTTTCATTATATTTCATCATGAATCATATTTGTTTACTTTGATTTAGTGTCTCTAAGTTATTATTAATGCATGGACTGTATTACTTCTTTGGAACGTCAAAGAAATTGTATTATTTTTCAAACTGTAGTGAGAGAGAATAGTTCATTGACTTTGTTGATGGGTATGACGGGTATGACATTATATCTGTAGTTGGATCATAAAATATATCGCAACGTTAACATTTTGAATAATGTCTGGCTTCCCTCCACAGGCGCAAGAGATCTCGCACCAGGTCCAGATCCAGGTCACGGTCTAGGTCTAGATCTAGAACTAGATCAAGGTCCCGGGACAGGGACGGAAACAGCAACTTTCAGAGACAAGGTGACTACAGGAGAAGCAGAAGCTCACCAGACAACCGAGTCTCGTCCAGGTACAGAGGACGTTCTTACTCCCGCAGCTCGTCTCGGTCACGATCGAGGTCAAGATCTCCTGAGAGATATCGCGGTTCCCGCGACCGGTCGCGGTCCTGGTCCCGTGACAGGTCTCGTCTGTCCCCTTCGAGTTCCAGAGATATTTGGTATTCGGGTGCTGCTAGTAGCAGCAACAATTATCGCAGATCAAGGTCCAGGTCTTCGTCTCGTGAGCGTTCCAGGTCCTCCTACCAGCGCAGGTCAAGGTCCAGGAGTAGATCGCCCCGTAGCTCAAAGAGCTTTGCTTCCCCTTTCTCTCTAAAGTGAGTTCTGCCTGTGAATTTGTTATCTTTTAATATGCTATAGATATCATTACTTTGAAAGTCAAGTGTCAAACTCCTTGTGTTGTTAGGGTTTCTTGAAAGCTATTTGATTTGATGGTAATTATTTTGTCATTGCTGGGCCAAAATAAGGAGAAAGCATTTAATTTAATTGTCTGGATTCTGTGTACAGGTTGTAGAAATTATGAATTTATGTTGCATTTGCTGTGTTTCTGTGATTATTCCTGAACAAAATTCCAGAACACTATAAGATCAACTAAATAATTTACATGTACGATCAGATGATAAGATTTGAAAAATTTTAAGCATTTTAAAACGACATCTGTAATGCATTTGTTGTTTGTTGTGTTTTGTGTTTAATGCTTTTGTCATTTGTTTTGTGCTGTTGTTGCAGGAAAGAACAAGTGACCAAGGCCAGAACTTCCAGTGCTTCTGCCGCCAAAGTCAGTACACTTTACTTCCCATTTTCATCTACCAATCCCTTAAATCAGCTCGGCTTCTGCTGACATTATTAAAAGCTCAAGTTTATAAATTGAGCAGTACAATGAATTGCCAAGAACACCACATTTTGTATCCTGAAGAATGACAATGATTTGCTGACAAAAAAAAAAAAATGATTTGCTGAGAACAGCAAATGTGATGTTCTAAATTGCTATTATTAATGTTTAATCAAATGCAAGCATGGAACCCCCCTGTTTTAATTACACATTTTACTCACTACAAATTAGTATGTGCTTTGGTAAGTACTATGAAGTAATTGTATTACTTATTCATGACCATATTTTTGACAATGAATTTTTTCTTCAAATTTTGGAAAAAAGTGCTGTGAAGGTACCTATGTGTGTAATCACATTAAAGGGATCTAGTAACATTGTCCAAATCCACATTTACTTAGAATTCTAGGTGTTCTAACATGCCTCATTGTATTTGTATTACCAATGGAAGCATGGAACAGGTTTCTGTTTTTCTAGATTTCTCTTTCGTTAAAAAGACATGTATGATCGAAGTGTTAGGATTTGGAATTCTTCATAGAAAGAATTTCAACTGCACAAAATAAGTGCAATGGGATGGTGAATATCACTTTGTATTTTTCATCCGTTACTTGGTCACACACACTCCCCTAGACACTCATTGACATGCACACAGCTTTTCAATTTTGTTGAGAAGTTTTTTTTGGACCAATTTTGGAAATCTGCATTTGGAAATATTTATAAACTGTATGAAATTGAGAATGAATTATGCAACTAGACCACACCCAACAAAAATGACACTTTCAGCTTTCTTCTACTTTAATATGGATAGAATCTGTGTTGTACTTTTTAAAAATTATTTCCAATCAAAAGTGTCAAGAGTTTGATTTATTACCCAGTATATGCAGTATAAAAGAAACAAAGGAGCGATACCAAATGAGACATGCCTATTTAGCTAGAATGCAAAGTACAAAACAAATCCAACTGAGTGAACATGACTCTTCATTCAACCATTCTAGCTAATAGCTATATACTGTATTTTACATTCAATCTCAGATGCACTGATTTGCAGAGTAGCTGTAGTATTCTAGCTTTTGCCATGTAGGTGTTTTGACAATCTTTTTTGCTCACAGATTTACTTTTATTGTTGATATACAGTAATTGTTTAATTTGTAAATGCATATATACATGTATTTGTTAACATGTGTTGCCGTATTCCACAGCCTAAACTCACTCCAAAGGAGAAACTCAAACTGAAAATGCAGAAGGCTCTGAACAAACAACGTAAGTCATTGCAACATGCTATTATTTCTCTGCGCTTGTTTATGATACAGCTGAAAGCAGAGTCCGCCACGTCATGGTTTGTATGACTGCAAAAGGGTGTTGTACAGGGTGGCTCAGAAAAAAAAGGAATGGGTTTATAATAGGAATGGCATACCGCCCATAAAATGGCAAAAAAAGGGATGGTTTCATTCAATAGGGAATCCTATACTGGGGGAAAATGATACCCAAATCATCAATTTGGGTGAAGTAGTGTTTGTTTTGGGGTGCATTTAGTGTTTCATATTAATCCAATCTCAACAGATATTGTTCACATTGATTATTCTTTGAAAAGCAATAGAGGCGAAGCTTCAGGCAACAAATTTGTTGAAATTGGACAAAATTGAAACCCAACATTGTGTCCTAAAGCAAGAACTACTTGACCAATATTGCTGAACTTGTTATAATTTTTCTCAGTACAGGATTCCCTTTCCAGTAAATCTTTAGTTTCGTACCCATGTTTCGGGAAGTCTGCCATTCTGTTTCTTTGGGGCCACCCCGTATCTTGTTGAGAGAAAAAAAGGGTGTCAATTTACTGTGGGTTTATCCTTATAGAGTGGTGAAGTGTGAGGTCATCAACAAAATATTTTTAGAATTTCCAAATTTGAACTTCATTTTCCGAAAGAGCATACAAAATAATGTCCATATGTTGAAAATCAATTGAATATGTTAAGTATTGGCTGAGATATGCCCATCCAATTGAATTTTTTGTCAATAGGAAATCAATGTTATAGTGCTCTGGTTCGTAACTTTATGAACCAGAGTAAAATAACACTGATTTCCTATGGAAGAAAAATTCATTCGGATGGGCATATCTCAGCCAATACTTTGCATTTTTGATTGATTTTCAACATTTGGACATTATTTTGTATGCTCTTTTGAAAAATGAAGTTCAAATTCAGATTGTTATGATATCACCGCTTTGGTACTCTATAGTCACTGCAACAAATGATCCTTTTAGTCATTGCAACTTGTATTCTTCTCCTATGCTTGGTATATGACATGTCTGAAAGCGCAACCCCCAGCTCATGGTTAGTATGATGTATCAATTACGCGTTTGGAACCTCGTTGAAAAAATGGTGTCAGTTCATCCATACAGGGCCCCATAATTAAAGATTTAAGAATAATTATACAATTGTTCAATTGATCAATTGATTGTACGATCAATTGATATTTCATATTTTGTACAAATCGTTTGGTCAATTGATTGATTGTTTATCTTTGTAGCAGGCCGCCGGACTGGTCCCCCCAAATACTTGGGCTGGGGTCTATGGGGAATGCATGTTTTTCCACAATCCAACCTTCAATGGAGTAACTGTGTTCATAAATACAGTTGAGGCATAAAGAATTACAGATCACTGATATTAAAGTTTTGTTTAAACAAATGTTGATTGCTAGAATTTGGTTAAAGTAAAATGCTGTTTGTTTGATGTAAACGGAATCTATTAAGATTCTTGCAGGTTTCTGACAGCATATTTTCAACGAGGTTTCTTACTCCATCCAATTATGCATTACGAAGATAATCTGTGTTGAATGTGATAGATTGTATCCATTAGTTCCATTAACATTTTACACAAGGATTGCATGAAAACATTGAGCATGTCTTTATTTGATGCCATAAAGTTAGTTTCTTGATATGCTATTAAAGACATTTTTTAGCCTTGCCATACTCAATTTATTATTATTAAGCATGACTGAACTAAAAGTTGAAATTTACATCTGTGCTTTGCATGAAGACTGGAATGTTATGTGTGTTTTTTAGAGAGAGAGACTGGTCCGGATTATATCACTATTTTAGGATTGATAATGTGTTTTGAAGACATAGGCCAGGATTCTACTAAATAAGTTGAGCATAAAGTGCTGAATAAGTGCTATTAAAGCTGTGATATGCATTTTTGGATGTTTGATGTAATAGTTACGTTTCAGATTAATTGTTTGCATTATAGCATGAAGTGCCATTTTTGTCGAGCCCACCGATTTGGAGGGAGACTAAGGGATCCAAATCCTCCAAGTCCTCCGTTCGCCCTCTGTCCGTCCGTCGTCCATGACCCTTACAAAAATGTGAATAACTTACCAACCCTGCATCTGTTTGTAACCAAGCTTGATTGGTAGATGCCCTATATTGGCCTCCATGATATTTTGGGTTCAAAGGTCACATAAGTAGGTCAAAGGTCAAATGAGAAAGTTAACCTGCAAGACACTATAATGGTTGATAACTTTCCAACCCTGCATCTGTTTGTAACCAAACTTTGTTGGCATGAATGCGCTCAAGTGGGCGAGACACATAACGGCTATCGCCTTGTTTGTTTTACTGTTTTACATATTTGATATTTTAGTATGATAAAGAACTCATTGTTTTAGTGGGAACCATCTAACGATCACCTAAAAAAACTGGGTGGAGGGTGCTGATTCCCCCCCCCCCCCCTTCCCCTCCTCAATTTTTGTGATTACTCCAAAACGTGAAATTTTCACACTGCACCAATTTGTGAAGTTTTTCTTGCGCAACTTTCAATACTAAATTAGAGCACATTGCAGCTACGGTTGTGGTGTCACATGTCATTTTAAGATCACAAAGGTGCCTTTATTTTTTTGTATCTTTGAAGGGCTGATGAAATCAAGCACAATTTCATTGTTTGCCAAACAAATGCTTTTATACTACCTTCCCAGATCCATTAGTCAGGCAATCTGTCTGTGTGATACATTTTTCTTTAACAATTAAACAAGAACATTCATATGCCCACTCAAAAAATGCCTTTGGAACAATAGCAAGTAGGTGAGGTACATTTCTTGATAATCATGGAAGTTTTAAAAAAATTATTTTTCTTTCATAAACAGATAAAGCCGACAAGATCAAAGAGTACAAGAAGCAAACAAGCAAGATTCATCAACAAGAGGTAAGACAATGCTCAAAATTAGCATAGGCCCGCTGGCCCGGGGCCACTAAAAATTAACTCTGGGCCACCAAATTTCATTGATCCTAAATTCTACTGGCCTGTTCGGGCAACCAAATTTAACAGAATTTGATATGATTTTCTTTGTTTGGGGCCACCAGATTTAGGTTTTGGGCCACTCAAGTTGAACAATCTAGTTTTAACATGCCCGACTGGGCCACAAGGCAAAAGGGTTAATTTCTAGCATTGGGTAAGATTATTTGTAGAACTTAGGCATGAAGGTATGATTCTGAAAAACCTGAATATCCCTTTAAGGAACCAATCATGATTTTTTTTTGCAGAACTTTGGCATGATTTTGAAAACCTGAATATCCCTTTAAGCAAACGATCACGATTTGTTTGCCTCCGCAACAAAGTGTTTGGTAAATTTTTCATTTTGCAATTAATACTACATTATTGCTTTAACAATGACTTAAGTGTCACTTTTGATATGAATATGCAAACATTACACTGAACAGGTCTCATTGTCTGTTGGTTGTTCATGAATACCTTCCATTGATACAGTGGAACCTCTTTATCAGGATGAGCTTGCGACCATTAACATACCTTGTTCTATATTGCTATCTATTTTGATAAGGGTAAAAACAAGAATATAAAGAGCTCATTGGTACTAGTAACATAGCATTGTTATTAGGGGTTTTTGTTATATTACGACCATGTTCCATAAAACTTTTCATATTGTTGTAAATGTCTAATTACTGCAGCTACACCCAAAACGGCCAGTCAGCTGTTGCTATAGTAGTTACACTAATTGGACATTAACAACAATGGGAAATGTTTTATGAAACGGGGCCCAGAGCTTGTTTTAATGAGATTAATGTACAGTCAAACCTGTCTTAGCAGCTTGCTGTCTACAGCAGTCAATCTGCATAATTAGTGGCCACCAAAAGTGTTTCCTTGCAGAGAAAAACAGTGTTATATAACCCGTCTATAGAAGTCACCTGTCTTTAGTAGCCACTTAATTAGTTTCCCGTAGGCGGTCACTATACACAGGTTTGACTGTATTTTAGTAATTAAAGAAAGAAACTGGATGATAGTATCCATGTTTAATATTGCACTTGTCTTTTTCCCATCCAGGACCGTGAAAACGAGCTGCGAGAGCAGGCCAGGAAGATGCGCATGAGAGAACGTGAGAAAAGGGAGAAGGACCGAATGGAAGAGTATCAGCACCGGAGGCGTTCCGTGTCACGATCTCGTTCTCGTTCCCGGAGTCATTCTTACTCCCCTCCTCCGAGACGCAGTAGGGCCTAAGCTCTTGACTTTTTCTTCCCCTTTAACCACCCTACCTACACCTAGCAGATTTGACTAGTCTACACCCAAAGTAGAAAAGGGATTTTTTTTTTACAGGGCCTGGAAAACCTTGAAAGTCATGGAATTTGACTTCTGAGTTTTTTCCAGGCCTTGAAAGTCAGGGAAATTGTAAAATTATCGCATGGGTCACGGAAAGTCATGAAATTGCAATAGACTATTACTAAGATGTATCTTTTTAAAAACAAGCACTTTTCACTCACACGTATTGCACCAATTTGTTACAAGAAGTACTGAAAGAAGTTACAAAACCTTGTTTACAGTGGTATGGAAATGTATGCTGTAAAGGTCATGGGAAATTATGGAAATTGACTTCAAAATGAGTGTATGTTAGGCTGTTTGTGCTTTTTGCATAACCTGATACAAAGTTGCTTTCTTACTTGAAGTGAAATCAAGGTTGATAAAAGTTGTTTCAATAATAGGTGAAAATAAAATTTAATACAATTTTCTTTCCTCATTTTGAACTTATACTCCAGAAGCATAACTTCTAGTCAAAAGTGTTTTATAAATAACTTATACTGATTATCTACCTGAAAGAGAAAAGGCTAGAAAAGAAAAAAAATTGTTTACTTTATCCTTGCACTGTTTTCCAATGAAATTTCAACATTAGATAAAGAAATCTCACAACACTTGAACAAATTACTTCAATTAAAAGTTATATTAAACTCACCCTTATACTATATTCTTATCATATTTTGTTTTCTTTCTTTCTTTTTTTTTGGGGGGGGGCTGGGGGGGGGGGGGGTGGGATGAGGGGTGAAATCATGGGTAACGTGTAAATATTTGCTCTAAAGCCTATTCAATTGTGCCTCCCTTTTACCAAACGGTCAGAAGTCCATCATTGCTCTCCATCAATCTAAATAAAAAGATAAATTAAAGCTGTTATTTTTGTTGTTGCTTTTTTTTTTGATTTGCTACAATTCTGAGGTTGACATATGATAATATAAAAGCATGCAGTGTTTTGAAAACATTCTAGAACAAAACCTCTTTATCATCTCTATGCATCTATGAGTCATGGTTATGCGTTTTGTTTCGCTAACTTCATAATTATTTTGTTTTACTTACTACTTCATTTCTTCTTCCCCTTTTTCCTTTTATCCAATTCTCATTATTAGGATTTCAAGAATCTCCACCCAGATCCAAGTACCGCAAATCCAGATCGAGGTCGCGTAGCCGGTCGCGATCACTCTCGCGATCACCACCACCGCGCCAGTATAGGTATTAGCAGGATAAGTATAAATGTTGGCAGTGGCTCTTCCACTTTCTTGTCTGCATGGACACCTCAAGAAAATCTTACTGAACGCAGTCAAGAAGATTTGATTGAAAGCTCCATAAATCACTGCCCTAGTATTTTTTCGCGACCAGTAGAAGGGACAGAGAGATTGGGATGGCTAAGTCAAGATTTTAGACTTTCGACTTCAGAGTGCGAGTACGTAGCAGAGAGAGAGAGAGAGAAAGTTAAAAGGAGGGATCAAGTGTGGGTCGGGAGAGGAGGGGCTGGGGGATAAGAAAAGTGATGGTGTTAAATGGGATTGGGATTGTGGTGACAACGAGTATAGAGTACAGAAGATATGACGTCATAAAAATCTTTTTTCAGAATTTCTCAATTTGAACTTCATTTTCCGGAAGAGCATCAAAAATAATGTCCAAATGTCGAAAATCAATTGAATATGTAAAGTATTGGCTGAGATATGCCCATCCGAATGATTTTTTTTGTCCAATAGGCAATCAGTGTTCTAGTGCTCTAGCACTATAACACTGATTGCCCATTGAAATAAAATTCACTCGGATGGGCATATCTCAGCCAATACTTTACATATTCAATTGATTTTCGACATTTGGACATTATTTTTGATGCTCTTTCGGAAAATGAAGTTCAAATTTGAAAATTCTAAAAATAGATTTTTGATGACGTCACACTTCACTACTCTATGTACCTCTGTCAGAGAAAGGGGGGGGGGGGGGGGGATGAATGAGTGTTGGCAAAAGTGATAAGTGTTTAATGGGATTGGGAGTGGGTGTCGGTAAGTGGAAATATTTGAGTAAGTACCTCTGTGAGGTATGTGGTATTTGTTCCTGATAATAATTGTATTATTCTATCAGAACTTCTTCCAAGAAGTTGTAAGAGCAGAACCTGTTTTTATTAGCTCGGGATCTTTTTGTAATATAATGATCAGCTTAACCACAACATGTACAGGTTATTGCTGATTTTGAGAGACTGTTCATGATTCAGTGGGACCTTGTTATAAAGAGCTCAGATAAAGCAAAACCCTCTTATAGCAAGGTTATTTTGCTTGTCCGAGCTCTTTATATTCTTTTGTTTTACTCTGATATTGCAAGATACCTGATATAACAATGTAGCTTTTGTGGCCTCAAGGATCTCGTCATAACAAGGTCCCACTGTACCTGGCTGTAAGCATTGCGTAGATAGTAAGGAAATTTAATTGAGAGAATGCAGTCTCTCTTTATAGCCTCTAGTCATGTAAAGGCACCGAGTCCTCTTGTTAAAGTCCAACACACACAGAATCGACTCGACTCGACCTGATCCGACTGGTTTTCAGTCGGGCTATAGTCGAAGGCAAACATGTTGAATCGGCTGGGGACTGGCTCCCGACCATCAAAATTGAAGTCGTGAGGCGATGCACACTGATTTGATCCGACCTAAAAACACATTTGGATGGGGTCGAGTCGGCTCTGTGTGTGTTTGGCTTTAGAGGATGCTATTCAAAGGGCCCCACAATGTACCGTTATATTAGCATGCACACCTCATACTCTGTAGGTTATACATGTATACATTATTGTTGTACGTGTGTTGTGCTCACGTATGATTCCGACTGATTCTCGGGATATGGTGTTTTTCTGTGGGCATTCTGGGATTTGACGATTCAGCCACTTTACTAATACAAAGTGAAACCTGTTTTCTGCATTGTGAATTATGTGAATATAGTCTAAATAACCTCAAATTATTGGTTTAAAATATGTATTTTTATTGCTATTTGAAGCAAGTGTAAACTAAAAAGCTTACAAAATGTCCTTAACTCTTTAGTGTTTTATTTTGAAATTTCATTTGAATCGATTTCAGAGGAAATTTTGTCGTCAAATTGATTATAATATGACATAATTGTATTGTATATGAGGTATATTAAATTTGTGCTAAGAATATGAAAAATTCTCCAAAACCCAAATGAGTGAAATGTTTTGTAAATGATGGATCAGAAAGTGTAAAAACCCAGTGTAAAACTGCTCTTCAAAGGTTTTTCAACCATTATTTTGTTTTTTTTAGAGTGGTAAAACAGTGAATAGTAATGTTGTTAGTGTTTATCTTCGCACAATATCATATGTATTCATGTTTCTTTGAGAGAAAAAAAAAATGAATTTCAGAAACTTGTGATTTGGTAATGTTATTACAATGAATCATGTGGTATAAGAGTACATTGGATTTCTTTACATGGGTCTGTAGCTTGAATTGTAAAAAGACATTTGGGAGGCATACTTCAGGGTGACATTTTATGCAGAATAATGATTTCTACCAGTTGATTTTGAAATGATAAAATGTATGAAACTATACCTGTATCATTATCATCACTACACAAATCAAGGGAATTATGCTGATAATTACCAGACTTTCAGACAAATACAGAACATTAATGAACAATTTGTGGTCCAGAGCTTTTGGTGTCCACAGGTGGCCAATTTTGAGCCCTGAGTTTGGGTATCCTGCAAAATGTATGTTAAATTGGCATGTATGAAATAGATATTCATGAAGATTATTGCATGGTTTGAATACTACATTTATATTCATCCTTATTTACCCATTGGTTTTGAAAATTGCTACATGCAGCACGATATTAATCATTATATTCTACATATTGATGAAATTAAACTTTTTGACCAACAGTAATTAAGCGTTGTGTTCTACTCTGTCATGAGGTCATTTCAATTTGTACAATGGACTCGTTTAAAAGAACCCCACTGGTTATTACAAAATCCTGCTTAAACATAGTTATTATCATGATCTTAAGGTTCATGGCCCTGTTTCATAAAAAACTTTTCCAATTGGAATTTGTAAATATCCAATTAACTACTCTGCCAACAACCAATCTGAAACTGGATTGTTATTGCTGTTGTCATAGTAATTACAATAATTAGATACAGTACAGCAGTTGAACAAGTTATAGGAAACAAAGCCGGATTTGTTTTTTATTTTATTTTTGCCAAACCCTTTTGTATGCATATCTATAAGAAAATAATTAATCTAATCCGGATTTGTTTTGGATTTTATTTTTGGCAACCCTTTTGTATGCATATCTATCAGAAAATAATTAATCTAATCCCAGTGGCCCTTTTTATAACGAAAGTTGACTGTATGTATATTCTATTTGATACTCTGGTCCCTTGATCTACATCCATTTGGTATACATTGCATTATTTTGGTTTAATATGGGATACCTGAAACTTGTACGATTTCCTCAACTCCAAACTTGACCTTTACCCTACCCTAAAACTCTTGCCCTAACCTTAATCTCGATCCACGCTAACCACAATCCTAAGCCTCGAACTTCTTATTTTTCTAGTACAGTGGAACCTCATTATAATGAGCTCTGTTATAACACAGTACCAGATACAGACCCCTTTGCAGAAAGAGATACAATTAATTGTAAGTTACAATTAATTGTAAGTCAGATCATGTGTTCTAAATGCGCAAATCTGATTGGTTGAAACGCGCAAATTTTCTGACTTGTGATTAATTGTACTTTACAATCAATTGTATCTCTTTCTGCAAGGGGCCACAGCGAGATCATTTCACAGGTCCAGGTTCTAAGTATTTAATTATTCTTAAGCCCTGATACAACAATATATCTGCTATAAAGAGTTTAATTCAATGTGCCCGAGGTGCTCGTTATAATGAGGTTTCACTGTCGATGTCATGGGACTTGACCGATTGGGTTCAGACCAAGCAGCATGTTACGTTACCTACACTTCATATTTCTCCATTTATGAAGGTGTGAAATCCTTTGTTCTTGTGAGATTTAGTTTTTAACCGGCCATTTTAGTTGGGTAAATGTGTTTGATTTGTCGTGGAGAAGGCCCTTGCAGATACAATGCAATATATATGATTTGGATGTTTTCAAGCGGTTGAGAGATGCATGGCAATACCATTAGATTACCTTTCTGAGTGTGTGTACATGCGAGTGTTCGTGTGTGTGCGTGTGTGTGCATGTATGTATGTAGCCTACATGTATGTATGTATGAACAAAATTAATACATGTAGATGGATATATATATATACTGTATGTGTTTGTGTGTGTATGTTTGTGTTTATGTATGGATGTATGCACTATATGTATATGTGCGTATGTATGAATGGAACTTGTGTTATGGTGTGTGAGTGTGTGCATGTGTACATACATGGGTGATCAAGATGTCTTCTTGTGAGTTCGTGTGTGTGATTTTATTTGTGCTTGGTGTGAGCATAAAATAACGATTATTTATATCAATATTCACAAAAAACAAAAGTAATAGAATAAAATAGTTTCGTTTATTCAGTCTCATTAAAGTCGTAATAAGTACAGTTCGGTGTTCAAATAGTTCTGGTAGTGAAGTGTGAACAAGCGATAGCATGATATATACACACTGCAAAATATTAGTATAGGGTACATCACATTCATATAATATTTCCTTGAACGGCAAATGTAACCAACAATATCACTAGCAAACGGGAAGTCTTTTTTTAAAATACAGATATAATATATATATTTTTTTTACATTTGCTAAAGATTTAATTAGGACAATCTGAATGAACCATGATACGAAAGGGAAGTTTAAACATGTAAATCAACTCTGCTTTATACTAATATTTGAATGAAACTATTTCATCATCATGAGCCCATTGAGATGTTTCACAAAGATATTTAACATTTTAATCTACGTCGTTTTGTATGTGTTTGTTTGTCTCAGATACTATTGCATTTTGGGGTTTGAAATATTTAATCCAAAGCTATGAAATGTTCTGCCATCATTTTAAGTACAACTTGAGTAAAGTTGGAGAAGCGCAGAGCTCTAGATTTCGATCCTAGTAGAATTTTCATCAGATAATTTTTATAGGCGGTCCTCTAGGCTGATCTTTCATTTTCTTCCCAGTAATTGGATCATTGTCCGGGATCATTGTATTATGTAATACATAATATAGCTAAAACAAAAATATGTAACAGAAAAAAAAGTTTACCTTTGAATACAAATCAAGATGTTTCGACTTGAAAGTGTCTCCCGCAGACTAATGGGTAATGGGACTAGTTAGATATCATTTTAAGATCATTTAATTTCAGTCGGCATGGAAAAGACATGCACGCATAAGGTGTGTACCTCACCGACAGTAGCGTAACAACGGGAGAGGGAGGGGGAGTACTGGAGGGGGGGGGGGGGGCGTGCCCCCGATGATTTGACAAAACAAAACATATACATAAGAGTACAAATTCTTACAAAATAAAGCCCCCGATTATTTGCTTGCTGCACCAATGCTCACCGAGGTCTTGCATGGTCCACAGCCAAAGTTATAACAATAAGTTACAATATTTCTCACAAATATCTCAATCCAATGATTATGCTATGTACACAAGTGTACTACGGAAAAAAACACGGGGGCTTATGGCGAATTCGCCCCCCGAAATGCCAAAGAGACTGGCCCCTGTAAATTTCAGTGCACAGAGTTCAATGCAAAAACAAATTTTAGAGTGCTATTTGCATGCAGGCAAGCTTGAAAAGTCCCCGAAAAATAATGCACTAATTATTGTACAATAACGGGTTGAATTCCGTCACAAAACTCGTAAAGGATAGTTTCCCGATAAAACATTGTTCATTCTTGCATAGTCAATCTGTTATAAAAAATATTGTTGACCAAACATACAGCCCCTATTACAGTCCTCATATATGCAGGTATGTATGAATCCAAAAGCAAATAATAACAACATCGAGGTGCTTTGTACTTATAAACTACTGTAACTAAATTATATAAAGATTATTTCAGTTGTTTTAAGGCACGCAGCGACTGTTGATATTTCCATCATGGCCTACATTACTTTGAGTGCAAATAGATTATGATATACAAATAAATTACATCGGTATTAATTGGTAGCATGGAAGACTCATTATTTAGATCCCCTAAGGACCATCGTAACTACTAGTGAATGGTTATCATAGGTGATATATATTTTAACATTAGAATATTTTGTTTAAATAGCCGACGAACAACATTTGTTGTCACTGAAAGGGGATACGTGGGCATGAATATCCTGCATACATAAAGGATAAAAACCTCTTCAAAGTAAATGACTGATCAGTGACACATGTATATAAGGGGTCAATCTGTGGGGGAAAAAAATCGAAGTTATGATATACCATAACTTTGATTTTGTTTGAGGTTCATAAGGCATAAATAATTATTATTGATGTAGGCTAAACGCAGATTATAAACAGAAATTATTTTATATAATGCAAGTTATATTCCAAAGCATTCTAACTACACGTAAATATTATGTCTAATGATGTAGCCTGTACGGGTGCTATACTGTTACTATTAGGATGATAAGTGTTGATTTTCAAGGCAAGAGGGCGGCATTAGCTGTTGGA
This sequence comes from Echinarachnius parma, assembly GCA_037951105.1. Taxonomy (NCBI): domain Eukaryota; kingdom Metazoa; phylum Echinodermata; class Echinoidea; order Clypeasteroida; family Echinarachniidae; genus Echinarachnius; species Echinarachnius parma. The sequence goes on from JBAMJV010003460.1 coordinate 161,396, forward strand.
AAGAATACATCTTGGCTTGTTTTCGTTTCCAATATCAGTAAACTCAATCAAATTATATAATATCAGCGGAAAATATATGAACACAAAATATCGTACAAGGCTTGAATAAGTCTTTGGCATAATTATCGCGATCTCTTTATAAATACAGAACACACGCGACTGCACAATCAATCAAGGCATACATCAAAATACAATTACGGTCTATATAATTATAAGTACATTACAAAACAATTTAGTTAGATGTGGCTTATATTCGGGCTATATACCAAACACCACAACAAAAAAACATCGCCCATGGTAATTCAGAGAACGTTAATCGCCTAATCGGAGATGCAGGTATTAGAACATTACATTACGGAAATGAAATGTGAGCATTATACACAGTAAAAAAAAATTAAACAACTTTTTAAACAACCAAAAACGCTGTTTAAGCCGGTCCCTCTAACAACGTTGTTTAACATTTTGAACAACCAAGATCTGGTTGTTCAAAATTTTAAACAATGTTGTTAGAGGGACCGGCTTAAAAAGCCAAACATGCTGTTTAAGCCGGTCCCTCTAACAACATTGTTTAGAATTTTGAACAACCAACATCTTGGTTGTTCAAAATTTTAAAAACGTTGTTAGAGGGACCGGCTTAAACAGCGTTTTTGGTTGTTTAAAAAGTTGTTTAATTTTTTGTTACTGTGTACAAGTCCTTTATTGTAGCTTATGACTGTGTTCATGATAGACTTGCAAAGTTGTATTAATAACGAAACGGCATTATTAATCAACTTAAAATAGTCTTACAACAAAATGCCATTAGTAAGGTCAGCTCAGTTAATGACAATGATCTGTAATATGTCGACGAATGGCCACACACTGCACCCGATGAGCAATGAGCCTGAGGATCATAGGCACTCAATGTGAATGGGTGGGGTGGGGGCTATAAGGGGTTGCAGACCATTGCGAGTTTTGAAACTGTCAATATTATTCAAGGAAAAGCAGTAATACTTGGGCAGCGATATGTGTGAAGTTTTGATATTGGCTTGATGTCAGGTAAAAAAACAAAACACAACACACATCACACATAAAGGGTGATAATGGCAATCGGGTAAGAGATAAATAGACTCCCCTCGACCTCCCCCGACATAAAATGCCCGAACGCCCAATATCAATGCAGGATAGCTGCCAGAAGTTCAAACGATAATTAATCTGTACAACTCACACAACAGCAACGTCAGATATTAAAGCTAGTCATTTTGTTCGATGTAAGATACGGCATAAAAATGAAACAAACAAACGTAATTATACAGACAAAAACATTAAAACATTGTTAAATGATCATCATAAACTAAAATACGAAAGCACAAACTTCCATGGACAAAGGTTTTGATGAAAATGGACTATGAACTACTTTCAATATCTTATGCTCCTCTGGTTTATGTTTTTCGTAATGATTCCTTTTTAAATAATGAAGACTAGGGTCCCAATTGTTTAAACTTACACAAAACCATTGCAAAGGAGAGATTTTTTTATGGTGTAGGATATCTTTCTCAGTAGCTGCAAACAACACTGTACTAAATTCAGACATTTGTTCACTAACTATTATACTGCACTCTATCATACATAGATATATCGTGCATCTTGGATGATATAATATTAAGAAGATAATAATCGATCATGATGTCTTTAAGAAGGTGTTCATGTTCCCGTTGTGGTTCACAAATGGCCGCGGCTGCACCTGACTTTGATGATGAATACGCAGCGGTGGCAGCTGGTAGATGTGTACCTCTCATGTATATCGGTGGATGGTCATCAATAATCCGGAGGGTGAAGATGCGGGGTGAGATACTTTCATGGTCCTTCTGTGGCGTTATAGAAGGTATTAAAGGAATGCAAATCGACGCCTATACCTGTGATGTGGTCTGGTCCCAACTCTAAACCCCCATCACACTGGGGTCATTGCGGGGGTGGGGGGGGGGGGGGGGGGGTCAAAACAATATGGGAGGTGTTAAAGGAAGTAGGCAAACTGAGAGGTTCAAAAAGGAGAGAGGAGGGGATTTCTTATGCCAGGTTCTATAGCAACGAAACGTCACCAGTCCTGCCGTTTCAGCTTGCATGGAAAATATATAGTAAGCTTTTTCGTAAACACCAAGAAAAACGAATTAACTACACACTCAAACAAACAAACAAACAAAGACAAGCTCTTCCGAAAGTCGTGTGAAGGGGGGAGTGGGAAGGGCGGAGGCGAAGCCCCTTCAATTCCTCTAAACCGTGTCTACTAATCTTGATCACCAACATGGGGAGGGAGGGGTCGCGATAAATACGACCCCGGCCTTGATCCGCCTTTTCTAATAACGCAGATGGAGTAATAATAGCTCTGATGAAGCACACGTCTTGCAACCGCATCCCAGAACATGGTCAGCTCTCAAGGACAGCAAGTTGGTATCACTTTCACTCTTTCTGACCTCTTTAAGAACCCCCACATAATAGATAGATGACGAGTGAAGGCAAATGCATATGACACTCGTTTATATCGCGGGCCGGGCTGGGGCCGGGCTGGGCCCGGCAGGGACGTGCCCAAGTTCAAGGAGTTCCATGTGTGACCGTGACACGAGTGCTGGGGGCGGGCATGTCGCAATGCTCGTCTTGACTTCGTAAACGATGTTTAATAATCGTAATCATGGGCTCCTTTGCGGTGATGAATGGAGCGTATTACTTTATAATGTATCACTCCGGGACGCGATTTAGACAAGGTCTAGGATAAAAACAGGAGATCAATTAAGAGGCAGCCTATAGGGGGAAAGCCAATTCAAACAATCATGTATGCTATACAGCATATTATTGTGCACTTTATGATGACAAACAATACTACACTATCATGAACGTTAACATCTTCATACAAATAAGGCACACTACCAAGATTAACGTGTCAGTCTCAATTAGATACAGAAATAATAAATACAAAAATATCGTAATATAATAGTAAACATTATATGGCTTTTTAACAAAATGGAACTTTAGAGAAAAAAAGGTTATTTTAATCGTATTATCAGTAGAACCGAGGAAGAAAAAGAAAAATATTCGAGGAAAATGTTATTCCAAGTTTCGAGAACCTAGATAATCGTATCGTATTAGCAAACAGATTAGGCTGTAAACAGCATTAGCGCGTTAAGATCATGAAAAAATACAATCAGGAACACTATTTGAAAACGAAATCTAGTCAAAAAAGAAGTGAAACCATTTCTCTAAATTAACAGATATCCATGCATCTTCTTAGCAGCCTGGGGAAGAAGACTGTGAAGACAAGAACAAAGATGGTAAGACTAGATCATGAAAGCGAAACACGACAGCCACATTCAAATCTTGATGTTGCGTTAAATCTAAAAGAAACATTTTGAAATCCGAGCTAGCTGGTGTACTTTTAGCGCGTTTAAATAGACTCGTCTATAATAGCTGAGAAGCAGCGTTTAGCATGTTTTATAGAACAACGTTTCAAGCTCATCTTTATGTAGAGAAATCCTGAACCTGATACGCATTTCAAAACGTTGGTTTTGGGCTACACTAGCGTATATTATCGCGCCGAGGTCGAAGAAATATGAACCGTGATATTGAGGTTGCAATACAGCGTGTAATTGACATGTGAATACCTACCGCAAATCTAGCAACAATATTGTAAAATGATATATTTTATTTAAAAGACAAATGTTGACACATCGCATTACCATTATGTAATTGCCGTAAAATAGCGTATAACATAGGAGGATACAACCCTTGAAATGATACGAGTATATATATTTCTATAGTGTTTGCCAGAAGGTTATGATATTATGTTACAGTATCATTTATTTGTGTTATTTGCATTTTAGTCTTTATGAAAATGTAGTAAATAACATGAAGCCTATATACATAACATGACTAACTTAGCTTTTTAAATAACACAAATTAAGGATAATGATATAGGAAAGACATTAACCAAAACGCTAATAAAGTCCAAGTTTTTAATTTTCTGATTTTAGTCATTGCGAATTTTCTAAAATCTCCACTTCCAAGTGTTAACTAACGAATCATGCTAATAGCTATTTTAAAATAGTCAATCTTATAACGACTTGGTAAATTAGTAAGTACGTCACCGGAAGGGATAGCTGAGGATTATGGTAATTTCTATTCCACCAATAACAACTATGCTCTTCATTTTCTTAGCTTGCATTTTACATTTGCCGTCTGTATATTATGACGTTTTTGAGGCACAAGTGCAATATTAAAACAGTGTGATAATTTAACTGTTAAATTGTTTAACACCATTGTATATCACCACAGGCTTATGCAATTCATTCACATACAACTGTGAATCATAAGTTTCTAATATGTGTGTAACTTATAGCCCACATGCATCGATGAACTATTTAGTTCAATAATTATGCTTTAAAAAAATAGTATGATTCAAATTATTAATGTCAATTAATTTGTGTGATGTGTTGTACATTCCTCTGTACAACGGTGAAGCATCAAATGACACCAGCAAATAGTATGTATTTTACATCTCACGGAAACCTTTAACATGTGAACCAATTTATACAAAATAAAGTACATTCTGTCATTATGAACGTTAGTGGAGAAAAAAATATAAAGGGATTTTTGCATAATAATTATTACTACAGATCTATATGAACCATATTATGTCATGCTGCCCCTCATCAAACTCATTTCGAATTCAATACTATATCAGGTTAGAATATAATCTACAATGTCTCAAGCACAGAGTGGAAGATCATTTTATTTCAGATGGCGTCCCAATATGTTGTAGTACAGAAACGAAAATAATCTCATTCCGTATCAAAATGTCCCGTTGCCGACCCGCCATTTGCATTCGCCGATAACGTAGACAACGCCATTGCCGCACTGTTCAACGTGTCATTAGCAGACGGTAGTCGACCAACAAAATTGGCGGGAAATCCACTCCCTGTGATTTGTTGCGACAACATGGCGCTAACAGCGCTGGAGACGGATGGAGTCATACCACTCAGTGTTGCCGCGAGGCTCATGGACGGCAGGCTCTGCTGCTGATGCACTTGTTGCTGTTGCTGATGCTGCTGCTGCTGATGGTGATGTTGCTGAAGTTGCTGGTGCTGTTGCTGTTGCTGTTGCTGCTGTTGCTGTTGTTGTTGATGTTGTTGCAGGGATGTGATGGTGGGTGTCATACTGACCATGTTGATGTTGTTGTTGTTGTTGTTGGCGGTTGATGAGAGGTTGAGGGGCGGGCTGAGAATGGCTGGGTTCATCATCATGGACATGGTGGCGAGTTGCGCCGCGTGGTTCATGTTGATGTCACCCTTTCCGGACGCTAAGGCAAGCGGCAGCATCTGTAGGGGTATATAGGACAATGTATAGAGTGCACACATTTAATGTATCGAACCTGGTCATTAATTGAAAGTAACAATTGTCAGAAAACATAATATACCACATAATCAAATAAGTTGAATAACCACGTTTGGCACAAGTCAATTTACTCCGAAGTTGTTGCAAGAATGAATCGTCACAATTCGGGTGGCATTTTTGTTTTTGTAGGAAGTACTTTTGTGCGATTGTGTTTGCAAACACTGTTTCATGGCATGTCCAATCCTATCCGTCAACTACTGAAGCAAAATCCCGATGAAGACACGGGATGTCTAGACAAAATTCCTAACAGTGCAACAAATCAATATGAATCAGAATAAGACACAGAAGTTATACGAACATTCAAATTTCGCCGATGATATCATTGTGATTAAAATGACACCCACTGTATCTTTAATAGTCGTGTCATTCTTCACTTCAACATTTAGTTCAACCTCCAGAGAAGCATTTGATACCGTGTCACAGTACATTGAACTATTCCATCTGATATTTCATCGAGTATCAGACACTGTGATGTGGTAATCTACTGCATTGACACGTGACGAATATAATATCATGCCGGGTTTGAAATTACCACCGGCCCGCTGGCCCGGGGCCACGGAGCCACCACTAAAATTATCCTTAAAAAGCCTTTAAAATTTTCATTCACATAGAATGTCGAAAAGTAAGACAAATTATTTTGTTAAGGTTTCTTTGTTTGGGGCCACCAGCCAGATTCATGTTTCTGGCCAATACATTTAGGAAGATATGACTTTACTCGCCCGTATGTGCCATATACAGACAAACATTCAGTTAATTTCTAGCACTTTTGTTTAACAGACATGACCACGATCATGACGAGAGTGTACCATGCACTTACGCATATTATGCACAAACGTCTGGTTAACTCCAAGGCTCGATAATAATTATGTTACAAAAACATGCTATTCCATCCATTTCATGTCCGATAATGGTGTATCATTTTTGTATCTATATTCTGTTGTGATTTGATGTTTTTTTTGTTTTTTGTAACAGAGGCCTTCTATTATGTCGATCTGTTATGATTATTTACGTCTGGGGCCTCCCCTTTATCACCACCATCCTAATGACGCAACCTACATGACCTATAGGTGCTGAACGGGTTCAAATTTTTTCAAAGAGCAGAGCTCTGACCACAGTCCATGTTTGGACTACCCAAGAAAGAAAACCAACAGTCCAATCCCTTCCAATTTACATGGCGCTATTATACCTCACTCCTACTTTGTATCTACATCACCATGGAACCACCGGTACTTATACGCAACATCTAAGATATTATAATCATGTTAACAAATTCGAGTAGGGTATTTTACCTGTGGAAGTAGCATCTCTGGAACAAACTTGAAGCCCTGCAGACCCGTGGCGTCCGTCAGGTTGGCCAGCTCGGGTGGTGCCTCGTTCATGGTGGCCGGTGCCGACCGCGTCTCGTCCGTGCGTTCGGGAGGTTCCACCTTCACCGCCTGGGGGTGTAGGAGACTCGTCGGACCACCACCTCCATGACCATGACCATGACCGTGCGCGTGACCGTGACCACTGCCTACTCCTCCCACCGACGCGATCACGGACGGTGTCATCGTGCTCGCCTGCTGGTGACTCAACATCGAATCTGTACACAAGGAACCAACAAAGGACGCATTGCAGGAGACGACATGAATGGAGTTTTCATGCACGGATCATGATAAAGGTCATACTTCCTGACTAGCTTCGTTGATATAATTGATATAAACTATACACTGGGCCCAAAAAGAAACTTATAATTTTTCACATGATCATATCGTAAAATACTGTCCATCAAAATTAACCAAAATGGGCCCAGTGTACTAGTCTTTTATATTTGATAATTGTCGTGAAAACATGAATGGTAGAGAAATTTCACTTCTATCTCATGTCCTCAGTTCGTATTGGTTTTGTTGTTGTTTTCTTTTGGTCACATCATTTATTTTTCAAAGAGTTTTGAGAAAATGTATATTTTTTAAAAGCCTCTTCGAACTATATCATTTTCAACGTTCTGCCTACACCGTCATGACCATCATCACCGACAAGCGATTCATCCCCACGTGAATGCGCGTCCTATATCCAGTCTTAAAAGGCCCCAAAACTTGGGGTTGCGTCCGGACGTCGTCTGGGTAAGACTCTACCACTTCCTTGTTAAGACGGTACAATAGCGGTAACGTCCGAACGACGTCTGGGTAAGACTCTACCCCTTCCTTGTTAAGACGGTTCAATAGGGGCATAGCGTCCGGACGACGTCCGGGTAGAGTTTAACCTACTAAGTATATGCTTTAGGCATTACTTTGGTGTGGGTGCGTGTATGGTTGCCTGTTTGTGTGTCTGTATTCTTGTCTATGTATGTGTGTTTGTGAGTTCTTACCTCCGTTGGATGTCCTCATGTCTCTCCCCACACCGTGATGAACATCGGGACCGACCCGCGACCCATCCCCATGGTCAGCGTCGAACTTATCCAGGGAGAAGTCCCCGTTTGGCGAGTCTTTACCATTGCTATACTCCCCGTCACCGTTCCTAAACAAAACATAAGAATATAATTATGAAACGATTACGATCGACGTCTTAAACACGTATTACTATACTTCTTCCTCACCGTTCCTAAGAAATTAAAATAATTATGAAACAATCACTATCGACGTCGTTCATGATTACCACTTTTATCATTATTACAAATTACCCTGTAACTTAAAATCATGTAATACATTGAATGATTGAACAAATTACAAATTGACAAATTAAAAAATTAAAAAATATTCAATTTGTAAATATACACCGTAGTATTTATCTGAACTGCTTCGATCATGATCATGTATTACGTAATAATGTAGGCATGTGTGTTTTTTTTGGTTGTTGTTAGGGCTTGCTTTTTGTTTTCTAACAAGTTAAAGTAACGGCATTTATGAGTCCATGACTTCCTGCCATGATACCTTCTATACAAAATATTCATCTTCTTCCTCCTTCTCTGTCCTGCTTATGTAATATCTTTGTCAATGTTATTTTGCATATTATTTTATCATTTTAATATGTTTTGTATTTGGTGATTATTTTTGTAGATAAACTGAACTTGAACTTGAAATTGAACATGGTATCAGAATTTCAAGATTGTATTCACCATATTTATCACTGCCACGTGATTGTATTCACCATATTTATCACTGCCACGTGATTGTATTCACCATATGTATCACTGCCACGTGATTGTATTCACCATATTTATCACTGCCACGTGATTGTATTCACCATATGTATCACTGCCACGTGATTATATTCACCATATTTATCACTGCCACGTGATTGTATTCACCATATTTATAACTGCCACGTGATAGTATTCACCATATTTATCACTGCCACGTGATAGTATTCACCATATTTATCACTGCCACGTGATTGTATTCACCATATTCATCACTGCCACGTGATTGTATTCACCATATTCATCACTGCCACGTGATTGTATTCACCATATTCATCACTGCCACGTGATTGTATTCACCATATTTATCACTGCCACGTGATTGTATTCACCATATGTATCACTGCCACGTGATTGTATTCACCATATGTATCACTGCCACGTGATTGTATTCACCATATTCATCACTGCCACGTGATTGTATTCACCATATTCATCACTGCCACGTGATTGTATTCACCATATTTATCACTGCCACGTGATTGTATTCACCATTTCACCATATTTATCATTGCCACGTATGGTCAATTTATTAAATACATGTATAAGAATTACATTTCGATAAAGGGATTTTCCGCAGCGGTCTTAGACAAAATCTGTTGGGGATGCTGTTGGGGCTGATATGGGTGCATTTAAAATTACAATATACACGTGTGTTTTTCACACTGTTTGAAACAGCCATGCATTCACAAAACAGCAATTGTTCTTACTTCATAGACAAACATTAAAAACAAATTATCATAATCATTATTATGGTGATTGAAAACAATTATTTTTCATATAGGTATTCCAATACTTTTTTGTTTGCATATCTGAAACCACATTTCGAATCGCGTTTTCAATACCTGCTCAATAATTTATCAGCATACCGTAATGCAATGTTGTAGCCTTCCTGGGGGTGTTTCACAAAGATTATAAGTTGAACTTAACTTTAAGTTGGACCTAACTATTATGGAAAGCCATTTGTAGCCATGGAATAGAATATATCCAAAAGCGAAAAGGCACACATTTGAGAGTTTTCATAAATTGTTTATCAAGAACATGAAATCTCTTTGATAATAGAAAATATTAATGCTTTGAATCAACATAATTTGTATTATATGCCTTTGAAAAAAGGACTTGTACAACAATTTGTCAAAGAAACTAACGGCTGGCCATAAGTTTTAAGTCCAACTTAGAATGTTAGAGTTAAGTCCAACTTAGGATCTTTGTGAAACACCCCCTGATCATTTTACGAGTGGTGCATTATAAACACTTTGCAATGATCTTAACCCTTTCAATCAGAGGAAAAGAAGGACGTTTAAAAGAAGGAAGTCATAAAAAAAAAATTTAATTTCATTCTTTATTAATTTTGAATCATATTGATGGCATTTTGGGGGGGGGGGGGGGGGGGGGGGCAAGCAGGTTTTCAGGTCGTCATCGCTAGGAATCGATCCAGCCGCTGCGAAGTAGTGATCTAATAGTGAAGTTTTGAAACCTATATAAACCCAGATTTGATTGACTCCGAATGGCTTGGCGAAACATTTCGATACAAGGAAATATGTCGCAGACACGAATTATTGAATCAAGTGTATAAAGTCAATATAGGAAGAGAGCACTAGGCGCACCGGAAGTCTAATTTGTTTTGATGATAACTATTAGCAAAGTCAAGGGTCTGCATGCTTCTCCGAAATTACTTTTGAACTTCCTAATACCATACCGAGCAAGTCAGTATTCTTACCTCCATGAATACAAAGACAACTTTCACTATTATCGCTTTTTATTCCTATTAAAACATGTCGATCTGTATCATCTGCTCGACTTAGTACACACAGTTGACTCTAACTAGTCACAATGCCTGTATCGAGTTATTCCTGTATGCACACACTATAACTATACCAACATCCCACAGCCTGTACCACCGCGTACTCGTCACTGTACACGTTTTGATCAATTCGTGATGCTGCTTTTCACGTGTTTTCCCTGTATGGATGCATCTAATTGTGTGCCACGACCATCAATATATTATAATAAACATTTATATCGATGGTTAGGACTAAGTTATATCGAACATTATTTTGATTGCGAATATAGTACACTTACAAAATATTTGTGTAAAGTTATTGGTAAACATTTACAGATTAAAGGGATCTATATAGTAACTGTGTTGGCAAGTGCAAGTGCAAAAAGTGATCAGTGATTAATAAAATGTGTATTGGAGTGATCTGATATGTCCACAAAGTAATGTGCGAAAAGTTCACATTAATTGGATGTTTTTTGGCTGATATGATCAAAAATGCAAAGTGATATTCACTAACTCATTGTACTTACTTTGTACACGGCATGAAATTATCCCGTAGACAATTTCATATCTGAACACTTCAATTGTAAATATCTTTTGAACGAAATGGAAATGTTAAAAACCGAAACCTGTCCTGTGTTTTTATTGTTAATAAGGTATAATAGAACCACTACAGTTCCAAGTAAGTTTTGAGGATTTGGACAATCCCTTTAATGATGATTCTTTAAATTGTAGGAAATTTTAAAAACTGAAACCTGTCCTGTGCTTTTATTGTAAATGAGGTATGATAGAACCACTACAGTTCCAAGTAAGTTTTGAGGATTTGTACAATCCCTTTAATGATGATTTTTTTTAATTGTAGGAAATAAAATCGTACATTTCACATAATTTTTTAGAGGAGATTCCCAAAACTGTTTTTTAGCTTTAAGCACAATGCGCAGTTACTAAATTATTCCATACATTTATTTGACTATTTCCATATCTAAAATTATTTTCATTGAAAGAGAAACAAAATTCGAATGTGAGGGAATCGAAAATGAATGTATTTACCATTTTAAACAGTAACTTCATGCTAATATGAAATATTTATCCTTAGCCGGATTCGGAAAAGGAATTCATGGCTAAAAGAAAAGTGGTACTCTTTTCTTCTTTTCTCGTTCTTTTACGAATTCCTGCACGGGGATTCCCAAACCGAGTTCAAGTTTTGCCGATTTCCTCTTAAACATTCTGCTTTTAAGAGTTTCGATCTCATTTTCTATATGCGGGGTTCAGTAACCTAATGTATGCGTTATTTTGATGTAGTCCTATTCTATTTCACCCCCACAGAATAAATAATCTAACAAATACCGGATCTTACATTTTTGAGATAATCAAAACAAATTCTATTCCCGTCTCCCGTTTTTTTTCTTTCTATCCCATATAATATAAATATAATTGCATTCGATACGAATCCTCAAAAAACCCATAAAAACTCACTAGGCCTATTCATCCAAAAAAATATTATCCTGCACAATCTATTGTTTTGGAAAATTTCTAACAAAATTAAAACTTGGATTGCTTCATGCACAATTGTCACTCTTTGGTAATAAAATGGCTTTAGCCGAACGTTGCCTTGACGGAGCATGTTTTATACGCGTTTCGGGGAATAAACACCGCTGTCAAAATGGCCCATGCGCTAAACCAATGTAATGTGTATTTATTGCAATTTCATTAATTTATTGCATATCAAAATCATAGTTTGAAAAACAAAAATAAAAGCCTTTTTTTTGTTACTAAAGGTAATTCCATGAATCAAACAAATTACAAATTATCAATTCAACGTCTGTATACTAGACAGACAATATGCGGATATGGGGAAACGGATATGGGCAAAACAAAGCAAAAAAACAAAGCAAAACATGCGAAGTAAGTTTCTTGCTGAAGGACATGAAACTGAAGCGCGCCCGGCTGAGCATCGAACCCACGACATCGTAATAAAACGAAAACAGAGACCCGAGCCAATAGGCTATATACGACGACGACCCCCCCCCCCCCCCCTCCCTCACCCCCCCCCCCCCCCCAAAAAAAAAGGGATCGCTAAAACTCTTTAAAACTCTTTAAAACTAACTTAGAACTCTAGCGGTTCTCACATACTTCCAATAAAAATAGAAGCATAATTGCAGGTTTGGGCCTAACCTAATTTCTTCTTCGTTATAAAGGTATTTATGATTGAAGTATTTGGATTTTAAACATGTTAAATGTCTCCCTGGGAGACTTTCAAATTAGTGTTCAAAGTTGGTGCAACGAGTTATCAAATATGAATTTGCATTTTCGCTCATTACTCGATCGTAAAAATATTCAAAATCATGGGATTTTCAAACATCACTCGGTGAACATGTCAGATCACAGACATACACATTTTATCAACCTTTCATCAGTTTTTGCACACAGTCAACAAAGTTACTAGATCCCTTTAAAGGGATCTAGTAACTTTGTTGACATGTGCAAAAAGTGATGAATGGTTGATGCAATGTATATTGTTGTTATCTCATATGTCCACAGGGTATTGTGTGAAAATTTCAAGTCAAATGGACATTGTATGGCCAAGTAATGAGCGAAAATGCAAAGTGATATTCACTAACTCACTGCACTCACTTTGTACACGGTTTCAAAACTCCACCTGAGTTTTTCTTATCTGAATACTTCAATCGTACATATCTTTGTAACGAAAGGGAAATTTGAAAAACCGAAACCGGTCCCATGATTTTGTTGTTAATACGAATACACCAAGGTATGAGGGAACCGCTAGAATTACAATTTTATTTTGAGGATGTGGACAATGTTACTAAGTCCCTTTAAGAAATGGTTGACGGATTTCAATTGGCTAGCAGGGACATGACTTTGAATACCTGGGCCTCGAACTAACCGCCCAAATCCTAAGCGGGGCTAGGCAAGGTCAAGAAAGTCTCTCAACTATTTAGGGGGTGGGTGTAACTACCTCTAATATGTCACCTTGGGGACCCTGCACTACATTAACCTATAATCTGTCAATCTGGCTTCGTTTAAAGCGCTCAAATGTGTACAATACAGCAAAACAACAACAACAACAACAACAAGCAAACCAAGAATTCCTTTCTTAATATGATCTAATAATAATAGGCCTTTGCTATATATTAGCTATAATAGTACTCTACCTGATAATTCATTCATTCGACATGTAGTATACAGTACATGTTTGTATACTATCTGCTTTTGTTAGTCATTATAATTTTATAACAAGCAATGAGCGAGCAATTAAAAACAGAAATAAAAAAACATATCAAACCGACATGGGGCTTATTACAAAAATAAAACAATATTTGATATTATTTGAGAAATACGTACATGACAGAAGACGGAAGAATTAACAATAAAGGATATGATAATGTTATTAATGTATTGTAATTATTCAGTGTCTGATACATTATAATGTTTCACTTGTAAACTTGTAAACTTGTTGTTCATGAGACATAATTTAATATCTAACTATCTTAATTAAAAGGCAATAATATTGGCTATCAAGATTTTGCAAACACACATAAACACACACACACACACACACACACACACACACACACACACACACACACACACACACACACGAACATTCCCAAACAAAAATACACGTATGTGTCATACGAGACGAATGAAAAACGAACCATAAATGATAACGAGAAATATGAGAGACTCAAGGCGTCTTGTATATACAGTGTGAATGAATTTAGAAGGGTGATGAAACTATATTATTCTTACACTCCTGAAGGGAATAAGCTTCGAAAAAAAAAAAAAAAATGTTGAACATATTGAATACGCAATCTTGAAAATAATGACTCCAAATTCATCTTTGCTTTTAATTACACTATAATAGGTGTAAGTTCATCTGACGAACCTTGCAACATTGGATGAAGGAATAGTGATTTTAAAGTATTACTGTGACGAGTTCTTTGAAGTATAACGAATATAACTTCAGTTAACAATTTAAATTGGGTTTTAATTAATGGGATATTATATTATATTTTCCTTTCTATGTCTACACATGACACGTTGCATGTCTCTTATACCATTATTTTTAAAACTTCAAATCCACACAATTAGTATAGCCAATCGTCCTTGACAGCTGTGGCCAGATTGGAGTATGTTGAGCTGTCAGATCAATTGCCATTTAGGCTTAGCGGCTTCGTTCAAGTTCTTGTAACCAACGTAAGTGTATACCACTCCGACATGTTTTATTTCGATCAAGGCTACTTATTTCTACGGCATTTCACCCCGTTTAGCGACCCTGTCGCCTTCGATAAAATGTTACAAATTCGCGATACATGTGAAGACATCCCCGAGCGGTATTTTTAGCTCCGATCTTTGGCCCATCAGTACGGGAATTAAAAAATAGGATAAGAAGTACTTCAATTGCTGTAATAATGTTGGTATCACTTTGGCCCCTGCAGTTGCTATTTACTGACCTCACTTAACACAACCTCGTTCGTCTTCATCATACGGCCGATTAGTTCTCGTCACATTTATCATCGCTCACCAATATTATTTCGTCTGTTCGCTTGTTAACACATCACACATGGTTGCATCATCACCGTCACTTTATCTTTGACTTCGATGAGATCATCTCCGAGTCTGAGGATATAATGTTGGTGAGTGGGGAGATTGGATAATGAGGAAACGCAGGCCATGCACGTGCACTGTAATTATAACATCAGGCCAACACTGAACTACCTTTACCACAAGTTCAACGTCGTCATTCATCTTCCTTTAACCATGGATGTATTATTGTGTCTAACACCTCATTGCTTTAACTATATTATACTTTATAGTAGATAGTTAAATGATTACAGTGAATGTGGGAATACTGTATACATGTATAAACTTCATACTTGGTGGCTTAGCGGTTAGAGTATTCGCCTCATGCACGGTATAGGTCCTGGGTTCGAACCCTGACCGAGTCCTACTAAACACACGCAGCGCATAAACACACATTACACGCATACATACACAACAAAGTCTCTCACAAACGCACACACATTCTGTTTGATACTTTCTTGACGCTGGCTAACGTAAAACTAATTATAAAGTCAAATTAATAATAATAATAATAATAATAGTAATACAGTAAGTGGAGCTTATATAGCGCATAATAATAGTACACTTCTCTATGCGATTTACAACTTAAAACTATAACGATTAGATTGACTTTCACATGGAAGTAAACAAATTATATAGCTTCCACATAGTTTAAGTAACATAATTGGAGGCAAATGATGAAGATTATGAGTAATGATTATTATAAATCGATTGCCCTTTCATGTTCAGAAACGGTTAACTGACATGGGTGATTGACACATACATTATAGCTTTGGAATCATCCTTAATGTGCATTTATTGTTCAGTTTTCCGTCACGTTTTCTTTCAACAATTTCTTGCAGGATATCCTGTTTAAACATCTTGGGTTGTATCTTTAGCTTCGGGATTGTTATAACTTTTTTTAAATTTATTTAGATCGTGAAGACTAAAACACTTAACGAACACTAATGATCATTGTAGGTTTTTTGTTCTTAACTATAAGAACAACATAAAGCAGATAAATCACGAATCAGGCTTAACAGAAAATGTAATTACTTAAAAAACAACAACAATATATCATATAAATCGATATCCAGTCCCCCCTTTACAAATATGATATTAGATAAAGATTATGTTTTTTAAAATTTAAATAATGTTAAAGGGATCTAGTAACTTTGTTGACATGTGCAAAAAGTGATGAATGGTTGATGCAATGTATATTGTTGTTATCTCATATGTCCACAGGGTATTGTGTGAACATTTCAAGTCAAATGGACATTGTATGGCCAAGTATGAAGTAATGAGCGAAAATGCAAAGTGATATTCAGTAACTCACTGCACTCACTTTGTACACGGAAGAAAAACTCGCCCGGAGTTTTTCTTATCTGAATACTTCAATCATACATATCTTTGTAACGAAAGGGAAATTTGAAAAACCGAAACCTGTCCCGTGATTTTATTGTTAATACGAATACAACAAGGTATAGGGGAACGGCTAGAATTACAATTTTATTTTGAGGATTTGGACAATGTTACTAAGTCCCTTTAATTTATTCATAAGAATGGGATATTCTATGAAAATGGTGTTTTTATTGAGATACTTGAGAGAATAACTTTGGAAATAGATGATTTATTGTTTATCAAGGCCAGTGGATCAATCTAGCAAATTATTTTAACCTTTCGTGGCCATCTAGTCCCTCAAATCCAAGATGGCCGTTGGCAGGAATGTAAAATTTTGAATATTTAGTCTTACTTTTGTTTCTAATCATGGTACAAACATGTGTGATGTGTCTATTTTAACAATTGTTTGGATGTCTGAATCAATTTTGGACCCATCCTTGGAACAAACTAAGAAGAATCATCAAAAGAAGCACACTTTATCGATGTAAATTAGACAAATTTGCATAATGTATGCATTAGTACACAAATGTGATATATTATGAAATTGTAGTAAAATAATTGATGTAGATTGATGAACTAGGGTAAGTCAAAGTAAACAAATACTTTTAGCAGGTTATTGTCAGCATTGACAGTCATCTTGTCTCACAAATCCAATGTGGCCGCCGCAGGAATGTTAAAATTCAAGTATTTCAATGAAGACAATAATATCATAATAAATTACATTCATGTGTCATTATACATAAATTATGCAAATGAGGCTAATTTATATAGGAATTGTGTGTCTCGTTTGAAATATCTTCTTAGCTTGTTCCAAGGATGAGTCAACAATTGATTTTGACATCCCAGTAATGATTTTACTAGACATATCATACAGATATGGAGTTCAACAATAACACAAAATGTGCGAATTTTAACATTGCTGCCAGTGGCCATCTTGAATTTGAGGGGTTAGACGGTCACCAAACGTTAAAATGGTCTGCTAGATTGATCCACTGGCCTTGATATACCCTATATAGGTCATCTATTTTAACATGTTTCTCCTTCAAATATCTCAATAAACACACAATTTCATAGAATATCCCATTCCCATGAATAAATTTGCATAAATTATGTAAATTAGGGCTAATTTGCATAGATACAGAGTGTCTGTTTGGGTGAATTTTGTTCTTTTGATCCAAGGAAAATGTGTGCCAAGTAAAACAATTGTACCAAAAATGCAGTCAACACCCATAGTTTTGGCCCTTAACAAGCCTACTATACTAGTACTGGTTTAAACCATAGTTGGTTCAAAGTAACCTCTTTGTGAATCCGGGCCAATGTTTGACAAAAACCTTTCTTCCCCTTTTACTTGTATACATTACTCATCGATTGTATCTTCATTTTATTTAGGCTCGCAACGGGTATTATCAAACATCTTGTAATAACTTTGGAGATTCTCATGCGATAAGAGCAGTCCAAAACCATCGTGTTTGAAAACATCTCTTGACTTGGGAGCGAACGGGTACGTGAGTGTCGAATAACAAAAAAATCCGCTTATTAATATTATAAATGGAGACGCTCTGAACGTTGGTTATCGTTATCGCGAGCGAAAAACAAAACACGAATCGTATTTGTGATGACCCCGTGAGGTCAAATAGTTCGACTCTTCCCACGAGCCGACCTCTGACCCCAAGATGATACGCTCCAGCGAGATACCCTCCCGTTACTCTGGAGACGGGACAGCGATTTATCAAAACAAAGCTGTCACAACAGCCAAGGAGTGGTTGGTTACTGTACCGGGAATGGTGTATAATGTATTACACGGAGCCAGAGTTCTACTATTATTAGGCTGAAATGTTGGGAAATATACACGGAGGTATGGACTGTGACATAGCTACGAGACGGCACGGGGGTCAAATGCACCCCCTACCCTCATCACAATCATTTGATAACAACATAGAGATCATATATAAGGAGAAATTTGGGTTAAAATATAGAAATACTTCAATGGTGTACCCCCAATCATGATTCGCATACCCACCAATCAGAGAGACCACGCCACGCCATACATGCTCTGAATGTGTGATGATGTAGGTATGGGGTCTGTTGCTCAAAATCGATCGAATCACGCTGATGTCTGACTATATACATTAATTTAAAAAACATGACGATAATGGTTTACAGACAACTGTCATTGGAAAATATCCAAAGCAAAATGGTTAACAAGCATGAATATTGTACATGTACTTATATAGATCGAGGAACACGAGGATATACCTGTGCAACAGGCCCGTGCCCTACTTGGGAATCTAGCTATACCTCAACTCTCATGCCGTATGTCACAACCTATTATACGGACATGCCCGTTATCACTCACTTACAATCAAACTTGACTCGCGTCTCGGGACGGGGGGAACAACGATTCCTTGCAAACACTCTCTTCTAATTTGGAAGAATGTAAGGTACTTTGTTTAGATGTTGCCATTTTAGTTACTGCAGTTGATTTGCTTCATATACACATTTGAACTGAGAAGTGTATCTTACTAGTACACAAATATTAGGGGAGCCCTTTATAAAAATCCATGGTTTAAAATTGCACTTTAGGATCATCGTCGCCTGGTGGATTTTTAACATATTTTTCCGACAAATAAACATTTATGACCCTAGAAATAAGTGACAATGCAAACTTTGACATACTTTTCCAACAAGATGAGGATATTATGCTTATTTCAAAAATATAGTTAACCAAGCCTGTTAAACAAAAGATTTTGAGATAGGTAAAACAAACTATAAAGTAAATTTCTTACTTAATATCCATTCTAGTAAGGGTTATATTGACTATACCACCCCTGAACATGCCAGCCCACATTTCAGAGCCCAAATGGAAACAAAAATAACAAGAACAATTTTAAAGTTTGATTAGTCTTACATTTTTTCTAGATCAATTCAATCAAATTTCGCTAAATCTCATGGAATATGTACCTAATAATGATCAAAATGACGTTTGGGTGGCACCATTAATTCTGTTCGAGTCAAAGATATTCTTGGGTTATGGTAGATCGCTTTCAGTTAAATAACATTAAAAAACCCATGCTATTTGAATTTGTATGTATTATTCAAATGACTTATACATGTCATTCATGAGACATTATTGTTATGATATCAATTAAAACAATGTGAAAGTAAATGTGTTATGTTGATCTATATACTCATGCTGCAATTGATTTGAGTTCAGGATCGAAGTGATAGCCTATACTCAGTAAATAAAAGCAATTAGGATTCAATTTCACATCAAACTCAGTCAAAATTTCATACGCGAAGAAGGTCAAGAAGAATAAGGAAAATGTGTTTCCCCGAAGTTTAGGGAGCGTGTATCAACTATCAATCACCGGACCTCATACAATGTTATATTGTCTTGCAAGGGTGATGGTCAGTAGACACCAACAAACGTATAAACATACATACCCTAGATGACAATAATATAATTGTCTTATATTTAGATGTCGCCACGAACATGATAGCCGTACGTTCAGACATCTATATTATATATTATATACATCACATTATACACATAATTATGATGGTAAATATAAGCTAATATAATTATAATCATCATTCTACACACTAACAAAAAAGTTCAAAATAATTTGCACCCTAAATGTTGAACAATAGCAGCACAAAATACAGTGCTGCTATTGGTTTACGGTTTTCACCATTAAAGGAACTAAAGAATACAACGTACTTTGGCACTTATTCAATTTCCATAGTTGATGACTTGTAAACTTGGTCTGCCGAAAAAAACTCCATGAAAATAAACACAGTAGTGATTTTAGGCTAATTTTCTAATGCCAAATATCACTTAGCAGCCAGTTTACGCTCCGCCCACATTTAACGTCCAAAATCAGCAGCGTGATTGACATGTGATTGACAATTCATCGGCTTACGTCATCTACAGAATTTAGATAGGCGTCGTGTACGGGGCGAAGTTCTTTAGATGACGTCACATGTTGGCGATTTAAAAGGGGCGTTTCCAGGACAATACGATATTTACTAATTACCCCAAAATTGATTGATTTCATGGAAAATGGCTGCCAAATTTCTTCTCTTGAGGAAAAATTACTCATAGAGAGCCTAATTGTGAAAATTAGGCCATTTAGACGCTGTACTTCCTTCCTTTAAGGGTGCAAATTTTAACCTTTATTTGTGGAATAATTAGTGTGCAGATTATTTCAAATACATGATAAATATGATCGTACACGCATATTGCTCAACCATGAAAAAAGTATTTGCATGGGATTATAAATAATTCATATAAAATGTGGCATAATATCGCCGTGACAGAGACGGTAACTAAGTAACAGACTAACAGATGTTCATCAGTTACCACGTGATCACCCATCCTCGTCATACTCATAACAACAAGTGAATAATAGTCGCTTTTTAAAAATCGCAACTATTTCCTACTTGGTACCTGATTTTCGGAAGAAAGGGTGTCATAATATTGGTTAATTAGGTGTAATGAATCGTTGCTAAGTCTTGTAGATTAAAAAGTTGGCCCGTATAACTTGCATAACCTTTAGGTTCACTGTCATGATTCAAGTGGTCTCGCAACATTTTGCTCCGAGCATGTATCGTCACGTTATTGTTATCATGGTTATAGAGAATGTCAGGGTTAGCTCCGGGTTTGGGATAAGGGTTAGGGTTGGTTAATAATAGGTGAGTGTGTCACTGGCAGACCTAACACTTTATTTAATATTGTGAAAAAAGGGTAAAAGCATTATTTGGAAGAACACATAGCTTACGAACATCTCAAAGAATACAAGATTCTTCCAAAAAGACTCTTAGATGATTTACATGTTTATTGCAACATTTATACATGCTGATGTCAGTTCCTGTCTCAGAGACAAGTATTACGCCTATAGATGCCAGATACGTACCTTTACTGTATACTTTGTGTTTGTACTTGATGGACACACACCTAATTCATATCAAATCTCAATTCACGTTCACAAGTGACCCAACCCAGCATTTGGCAGAACACATAACTTAAGAACATCTCCACGAATACCGGATTCTTCAACCAGACTCTTCGAGAATTTACAGCAACATTTACATGCTTCTATCAGTTCCTGTCTCAGAGACAAGTATTAAGCCTATAGATGCCGGATACCCTTTTCTGTATACGTTGTGTTTGTACTTTCTTGATGGTCACACATCTAGTTCATATCAAATCTCAATTCACAATCCACAATCACAGTGACCCGACCCAGCATTTGGAAGAACACATAACTTCTGAACATCTCCACAAATACCAAATTCTTCAACAAGACTCTTAGAGAATTGACAGCAACATTTGCATGCTGCTATATCAGTTACTGTCTCAAAGACACGCATTTAGTCTAGATGCCGGATACACTTGTATGTATACATGCATGCTTTGTGTTTTGTACTTGATGGTACGTCACACGCCTAATTCATATCAAATCTAAATTCACAATCAATCACAGTGACCCAACCCAACATTGTTTGGAAGAGCACATAACATCTCCAAGAATACCAGATTCTTCAAAGAGACTTTGCTGCTATCAGATATTGTCCCAAAGACACGCGTTTAGTCTAGAGGCCGGATAGTACACATTTGTGTATGCTTTGAGTTTTCTACTTGATGGTCAGACAGACATATAATTATTCATCTTGGTTACCATGGTTACAGACAGTCAAAGCGACCCAATCAGATTGTGGCAGCCAGGGTGATGTTCTTTCGATTTCTATAGTAATAATAATTAATGGCAATAATGATCCAGGGCAAAGCGATTCAGAAATGAATTGCATGAGCCGTGAGAGATACGACTATAAAGCAGTTTAATGTGGAGATGTGTTCTGATGTGTCTATAGCGGTGAGTGCTCTGTGTTTTTTTTGCACAAATCGACCCGGGTTCGAAACCTAGCTCGCGTTTCTCGGATGGTGGCGATAAAGGACGCCAGACGTAAATAATCTTAATCGATTGAACGCGTATGTAATGACTAATATCCATCAACCTTCCACGAATCAGTTTAATCCTGTATACAGCACCGTGAACTTTCAAAGTTCACCAACTGGATGCATGAAATATGATGTCAGATGTAATGATGGATGATGATGTATTCTCGTGGTTCGTGAAATGCTCTATTGAATTTGGTGATAGCTACACTATCTATATTATAGTAGCTATTGTCTAAAATGTCATGGAACCGATACAAGTAATCTCACACCCTTTTTCTCTCGTAATCTTTCCCAATTAGGAAGATCAAATGACGTGACCAGTTGTGAGCATTTAAAACAAACTCACAAAGAGCTTGATCGCAACTCGCAAGCAAATTTGAAAGATTATAGGGTTCAAGAATCTAAAAATGCATTTGCTACTTGCAATACATGTTACCACATGACCACGAAGTAAAACTCGAACATACTAGAAAATATGCGTCAAGTAATGACATTTATCTTTTACATCTCGCCATCTCACACTTGATTGAAGGGGAGGATGGATATGAATCAGATCATGTGCGAATATTCAAAACAAAACGACAATGAGCGTGGCGTTGAGGCTAGGTAATCGGCTGCATGTGGAGAGCGTGGTGTGACAATGTGATAACTCCTTGGTGGAGACATGGTAGGATATTAAGTGTGTTAGAATAAGCGTGACGCTGGTGTATATAGTGGAATAAGGGGTGACGCACTGTGCCGACTCACAGAAGTTCACTGCCAATCAAATCAACCCAGGAATAGATGGCACCCATCATGTTTACATATACATGTACTAAACTGTAATAAGTACCATGAACGTAATGTACATCGCTTAGATATAAAGATTACTTATAGTACCAATAATATCAGACGCTATATAATTCGAAAAAAATATTAAATTTATTACCATTTAGAAAGTAAGTCAATACATTTCAAGTCATGTGCGTTATGATACTGCCCCCATCATCTATATTACTGACTCTTTATCATGTTCTTTGTTCAGAAAGTAGCCGTTAATAAAAGGGCCTCATATTTCAACTGTTCATCATTCTGTCAAAAGTATCCCTACAAAAGTGCCACGTTCCGATATAGAGCTCCAGGAAAGTACCAGTCCAAACTCCAAATGCAAATCATGGTACCACACACTGTTGGTTGTCGATCCATCTGCCATAATTCGGGTTATTATACTTCACATATTTTATGTTTTGGGTCAAGTAATTATCATTGTAATGCCTAAGCGAATTTTAATGTGAATTAAAAATATGACTCTTAATTATAAAGACACCACCACTTTCTGTTTACAACATCTGAATTTTAAAGGGATATTTGAGTATTGGTCAAACTTAACTTTAGTAACCAAAACCTGCACCATTACGGTACAAAGTAATAGTTATAATTTCACCATGCTCGAAAAGTATACACAATTACAAACGACTAAGTAAAACCCCTGTTATCATTAAAAAAAGAGCCAAAAAATCACTGGTTATAGCCATTTTTCATACAAAATTGTGCATTTAATGTTTTGTTAAAATAATCATTCAATAGAGATATCATCAACGACTTTTTAAAAACCTATACAGATTTATTTCTAAGTAGTCTTTAAGCAATTTTTTTTCTTTTTTCTAAAAAGTCTAAATATCCCCCGGTGATTGCCGGTGAAGAATCTTTTGAATAAAAATATACTTATGGATATTTCAGCCGTTTCTGAACCGATTTTGATCAAATTCTGTCATTAAAATTGTATGTTCTTTCAAATTTGACAGTCAGTTTTTCATTATCTCACAAACAAATATCGGGGGCACTTCGGGAAATACCAATACTCAACGGTACCTTTAACAATGATACACACTTCCTTTTTTTGTGCAAAAGGTAAGATTGTAAGAAGACCTTTTTGTTTACGAAATCTTACGATCATCGATTCGTCACAATCAACACAAATTATTTACACCATCATCGTATTTATCGTTGGTGATGGTGACGGTCCTTCTAGCCACGTTCTAGCGAAGCAGAGCTCGAAGGCCCATGCGTTTCGTATCAATTACTATTAAATGACATCATATTATTTCAGGTGATCCATCCACTTCATAAGGTTTCTCCGAAAGTGATATTTGATATTTGATATTAATATCATAATATCTAACAAAAATTGTATGGTTCTTCTGACTGATGTGTGACAGTCATGACAGGTTTATAGAAAGAGGAACTATGTCTACTCTTATTTACACTACAATCGAATAGCGTTCCGGAACGCCTTTCAGTTCAATAATAAATATCTCCATAATTAGGAAGTCATTGGAATAAAAATCGAAAGTACGTTTCATTCTTCGATTACCATAAGCCAAACAACAAGGTAAAAGAGAAATGTGAAAGCGCCAAGTGATTTCGGTTAGATATGACAAATTGTATGGATGACGTAAATATAATTGTGATGAGTTGTATAATGTGATTCACCGAAATATACCTGCAATTTTAACCAAATATGAATATGGTCGGCATGTTTAATACATATATATATTCAAAATAAAAACATTTTGATTTCCGAATATTATTGTCATAGATGATGAAAGAAAGACAAAATAATAAAGGCAGTATTATTGAATGTATATATCCACAGATTACAGATATAATTGAATTGATAAATTAATGACACTATGTTTCACTTTCTTCTTCTTCTTCTTCTTCGGGTTAATCTGCCTCCTTCAATCCTGAAGATTTTTGCAGATACTTTGACGAATATCACTCGAAATAAGGACCCTTGTGGTAATCCTGGCGATGGGTGGTTTGCACTATCATTTTCACTTTCATTTATAGATCCATATGGGCGATTTCAGCGTCTCAGACATTACAAATATGAAACATTTCTTGACTTTCCAATACCACTATAATAAAAGATGAACATGTAAATAATATAATTTTTACTTTTATTACAAAGCAATGGCCAAATTAAATATACCAAAATATGTTATGTCCGTGACGGCACACATTTTCCGGTATACTGATTAACGAATACGTAAAGATAATGTTTTCAAACTTGGAGTGTATATTCAACTTGGCCATTGCTTTGTAATCAAAGTAAAAGTTATAATATAGTGGACAGTTTCATCTAATAATGTTGTACGTGGTATTGGAAAGTCAATAAATGTTTCATATTATTTGTAATGTCTGTGACGCAGGAATTGCCCATGTTGTACGTGGTATGGGAAGTCAAGAAATGTTTCATATTTGTAATGTCTGTGACGCAGGAATTGCCCATATGGTATTGTAGAAGAAGACGGAACATAATATATAACGTGACTCGCACCTTTCCGGTTATAATCATCAAATGTTATGTTTGCTTCCCTTATAACTTCCTTCCTCTTCCCCATATGCAACAATACCGTTCAAGTACCTGGCTTTGCAATTAAAATTTCAAAAAAGACTATTTGTATATACAGATGTTTTTAAAGACCTAAAATGACTGTCAACTATAATATACAGGGCGTGTTTTTAAATTGAATACGATAATTATCAAAATAATACTGTTCTCTCATAATGAGTGCATGATTTCTTTGAGACTTATACAAGATTTGTGATTATTATTTGTAGAAAAAATAATGAATACCTACACCTCGTAGGCAACAGGCAGCAATGACATCCAACTATTGATAGTGCAAACCACCCATTGACATGATTACCACCAGGGTCTTTATTTCGAGTGATATTCGTCAAAGTGAAACATAGTGTCATTAATTTATCAAAGGTATAATTCAATGTATATTTGTGGATATATACATTCAATAATACTGCCTTTATTTGTCTTTCTTTCATCATCTATGACAATAATATTCGGAAATCAAAATGTTTTTATTTTTAATGTATGTATTAAACATGCCGACCATTTTCATATTTGGTTAAAATTGCAGGTATATTTTCGGTATTTAGACTCTTTAGAATTATATCCTACTTTCTAATATCATAAGTCGATTGAAATGTTCGTAACAGTATGAACATATATATTTGAGAATTGAGCTTAGTATATATTATTATGTTAATGTTCTGATTGAAGGTGTATAGGAGGTATTTGACATGGCATTTAATATCAGCTGTTTTTACAAATATAACATTTTCCAAGTAATATTTTGAGACGACAGTGACGTCTTACAATAATACTCACCCTTTGAGGGACATGGGGAGCTTGTCCCGCTGCCTCCGGTTCTTGAACCAGTTACTAATTTGTGTCATGGTGAGTCCCGTCACCTTCGCCAGATTCCTCTTCTCGTCCGGGGTGGGGTACCTGTTCTGCTTGTAGCACTCCTTCAGCATGTTCCGCGACTTCTCCTTGAAGCAGTACGCCATCTCCTCCCCGTCCCAGATGGTCCTCGGGAGGGGGTGCTTCCTCCGGATGCGGTACTTATCCACAGCCCCCAGGGGCCGCCCTCGCAGCTTCTCCGACTCCTTGTAGTGCGCCTGGTACCACAGGTCCTGCAGCTCCGTGTGGAAGGCGGGGTTAAAGTCATGGTTCTGCAGGAGGTTGTAGAGTTCCTTGTAGTGGCCCTGGTGGAACGCCACGGCGGCTCGGGCTCGCAGCACCGTCTCGTCATTCTGCAGGGTCTCGTCGGCGGGCAGAGTCCACAAGAACCTGGCCAGCCTGTCGATGTTGCCCTCCTGGCGCAACGCCTCGCAAACGCACACGACTTGTTGAGCGGAGAACGAGAGGATGCCAGCCCCGCCGTTCCCGCCGGTCGCGATGACTCCATGCTGCTGGATGCTCAACTGAGGGCTACAGCCCACGTCCTTGGGTTTACCGCTACATATCGTGTTATCAACGTTTGTGAGGAGGGTGGTGGGCACGGGTAATGCTATCCCCGCACTGGAGTCTGTGGCGTTGGAAGTATCTCCGGCTGACTCGAGCCTGATATCCGACTCCCCCGCGCTCATGGTCGTGTCTAATTCCGATCCGACCGTTTCAAGTGGCGTGGATGGCTCCATGGCAGGGGGAGAAGCCCACTGGATACAAGTAGTCACGGGTGGGATAGAATTGCAGCCAGCATTGAGCTCCGCTATCAATTGGCTGTGCTATCTGACGCGATGCGGCGCGACGTGCAGTCTCCACCGCGAACAGGTCAAGAAATCAGTCGTTAACGCTAATATGCCTACATGCTATGCTACGTCATCCGACGACCCCGAGGCCAAGCGAGCGATGCCAACCCACTGACACCCAACATGGCCGCCCGCAGCCTGATTGGTGAGAGTGGGCTGTTGCTATTGGTTACCGCTGTGCTTTCCCCTTACATGTGGACCCTATAGATATACTACTGGTATAGGTCCCGCGCTCCTAAACATACAGTTTGAACCGTAAAGAAAGAAAAGTCTAAAATACTTTCAGAGAGAATTCTGTTGGCCCATCCTACTTGTCTAATTTATTAGTAGAAAATAATCGACGAAGATGATATTAAAAATTAGCAAATACTTATTTCAGTTTCCCTAGGCTTATTGCCTAGTTTAGGAAAGCCTGTCAACGATATGTATTATACACTTCCTTTATTGTTTAATAAAGGGGAAAATCCCGTAATGTTACCGCCCTAATTCAATCGGCCTAAAGAAAATGTTGATAATTAAGCTTTGATACCAAGGCATGTGACAATTATGCGTAGCAGGTAGGTAGGTAGGGTGTATGTGTATGTGTGTGTGTGTATGTGTGTGTGTGGGGGGGGGGGGGGGGGCGGGGGGATCTGTAGCATGCCCCCAAGTTTATCGAAAATACAAATTTCGGGGAAAACACAATGTTATCGTGCAAAATCACGTAATTGCTCAGGGAAGATTATCTAGTTTTCGGGCAAAATTGTCGAATTCCGGGCAAGATTTTCGCATTTTAGGGCAAAATCAGTAGTAGAGCAGTTATACCGTTTCGTGAACACATGTGAAGAATTTGTATAATTATGGGCGAAAGTCATCTAATCCTCTTAGGAAATAAAATGCTCGTACGCCCATGTGTGACATCGAAGTTAAGCTACCGCTGTTTTAATAATTAATTCTACTTTTGTTTTCTACAGAAATACATGGAACATAATTATAAATGACAATTCGTAGACAATTTTTTGATTCTGTCTGTTAGATGTTGAGAAAAAGTGAAGAAAAACCCCCCCGCCGATACAATTATTGTGATGAATACTTAGAAGAAGAACAAAACAATTTCGTAAAATACAATACACATGTTTGACAACATTATGCTTTATTAATTAATTATCGTATTTTTATTTTAGTATAATAAATGCGATATATATATACACGTACTGCTCTTTTTCTGCGATCGAGAGTGAAATGTATTATGTTATGTATAGGCCAATTGGTTTCGAGATTATTATCGTAGATTTGCGCATAATATTAATTTGTTTGTATTATTTTGCTTCACAAAGATGAAAGAATAACCATCCAGTAGTTTTCCTTAAGTTGTATTATAAGTTATATCACGGTCTTACGTACGAGTCAAATCGTTATTAGTCTGAAAATAATTGTGTGGGTTTTTTTTTTTACATACGCGTTCAACCAATTTTGATTATTTACGTCAGGGACCGCCTTTCATCCTTGGACCTTACCATCCGAGGGACGCAGCTTTGGTTCAAACCAGGGCTGACTAATCATGGGATGATCTAAAGAGCTCTGACCACTATAAAACCAAGATCACCTATTCCTTCACATCCTATTCCTTCACATCGTTTAGTTTTCACTTTATATAGAACGGCTGAACAATTATCGACGGATTAAAATCATTCGAAATAAAGCCTAATATCCGTAGCTATTCATTATGATTTTAATGATGATAGTTCATGATGATGTTCGATAATTTTGAACAATGTAACATGCATTGACGGAGGAAAACGGCAAACCTTTGCATTCCGAGGTAACGTGTATATCATAGTATGACTACATTGACCTAGTAATACAAACGTAATTTCGAAAATTATATACAGACGCTTAAAGGGACTTAGTAACATTGTCCAAATCCTCAAAATAAAATTTTAATTCTAGTGGTTCCTTTATACCTTGTTGTATTCGTATTAACAATAAAATCATGGGACAGCTTTCGGTTTTTCAAATTTCCCTTTCATTACAAAGATATGTATGATTGAAGTATTCAGATAAGAAAATCTCCGGGCGAGATTTTCATCCCTGTACAAAGTGAATGCAGTGAGTTGGTGAATATCACCCAATATCACTTTGCATTTTCGCTCATTACTTGGCCATACATTGTCCATTTGACTTGAAATTTTCACACAATACCCTGTGGACATATGAGATAACAACAATATACATTGCATCAACCATTCATCAGTTTTTGCACATCTCAACAAAGTTACTAGATCCCTTTAAAGGGATAGTTTAGTTTTGGTTTAGAGGGCGCTTCGAGAATTTTTTTTTTGTGAGGTAATGGAAACTAAAGTGTAACAAATGTGAAAGAGCGCACAATTTTAATGACAGAATTAAATTTTGTTTGATGAAAATCGGTTTAGAAACAGCAGAAATATAACAAAATATATCCAATTGGAATAAATGCGGGCCCCACATTATTTGATGATTTAAGGCAAAATCTACATAATGCCTACACTTAAAAAAAAAATTATCTTAAATGATTTTAAATAATTGTTGATGATCTCTCTGTGGAATCATTATTTTAACAAAACATCGCATTCACATTATTTTATAAAAAATGGTTGAAACCATTATGAAGTTAATGGATCGATTGTAAAGGGATCTAGTAACTTTGCTAACATGTGCAAAAAGTGATGAATAGTTGATTAAATGTGTATTTTTGTGGCCTGATATGTCAACTAAGTATTGTGTGAAAATGTCACGTTAAATGGATGTTATATTGCCAATTGATGAGCGCAAATGCAAAGTCACATTCGTCAACTCACTGCACTGACTTTGTACACAGTACAAACTTTCCAGTGGATAATTAAAAATCCGAACACTTCAATCGTTAATATATTTTTAATGAAAGGGAAATTCGAAAAACCTGTTCCATATGCTTATATTGGTAATACGAATTCAACAAGGTATGAGAGAACCAGTAGAGTTCTTTAAAGGGGTAGTTTAGTTTTGGTAAGGCTGAACTTTAGTAGCCAAAACCTGCACAGTAACATTATAAACTAATAGTTATAACTCCACCATGCTCGAAAGGTATACAAAATTACAAACGACCAAGTAAAACGCCTGTTATCATTCAAAAAGAGCCATTAAAACACAAGAGGGCGCTTTTTTAAAAAGGCATTGGTTTCAACCATTTTCAACCAAAATTATGCATGTGATATTTTGTTGATATAATGATTAAATAGCGAGATCATCAACAACCATTTAAAAAACGCTTTTGAAAATTTTTGAAAAAGTGCAAGCATTTTTTTAATTTTTTCAAAAAATCATCTAATTATTTGGGCCCCAAATAATTATAAGATCAGATATATTTATTGATATTTCAGCCGTTTCTGGGTCGATTTTGACCAAATAAAGTTTATTCTGCCATTAAAATTGCATGTTCTCTCAAATTCGACACTCAGTTTTTCATTACCTCACAAACAAATTGCGATGTGCAGCGCCCTCTCTACCAAAACTAAACTACCCCTTTAATAGAACATTTTGTGGATTCGGACCATGTTACTAGATCGCTTTGAGATAAATAGCATAATTTCTGCCACATCCAATAAATGTGTACCATTGTAGTATATGATGTGTCCACCACTCAGATGGATAATAGCATGAAAACAGCAAGGTATGGCAGAACAACTAGAGTTGCAAGCGCGTTTGGTTGATTCAGACTAAATATAACTGGTAAGCAGGGAAATGGGAGTCTACCACCTCCCTGGTCTAAGTTACTACTCGGTGGACCCCTTTAAAGTTGACGTCGGTGCACCGAATCGCTCCCAGGGTTAATGCCAAGATTATTACCTCGATTATCGCAAATTGAACGACTGTAATTGAATAGTGAAACCCGACACCGTCTCAAATTCCAACGGAGTCATGTCAAACTTTCAAGTTTTCTGCCCCTCCTAAGAAAAACAAGGGGGAACAGAAATATGAGAAGATCGGGCAACTAGCAGCAACTTATAAATGTTATTATGTTTGGCAGAAGCTAGGTTTGTGTATTGTACACATATATAGAAATACATACATGTAGCCCAATTGTTGTTCTTTATACACTTTATCTGGATAGTTTTCATTGTCTATAATAATTATTCTATAGAATTAATTGAATATAACTTCTTTCCTTAGTGGGGAGTGGTACAGTCCACCTTGTAGAAAGTATAAAAGAAGTTTATTTTCGACCAAGCCCGCCCTACGTGTGACGAATCACCCGCCCTCGTACTGCTGCTGCTGATGATGCTTTAATGATGATGAAGAGGAATAATGATGATAATGATGATGCAGTTGTTGATGACGATGATGATGATGATGATGATGATGATGATGATGATGATGATGATGATGATGATGATGATGATGATGATGATGATGATGATGATGATGATGAATGATGATGATGATGATGATGATGATGATGATGATGATGATGATGATGATGATGATTATGATGATGATGGTGATAATGATGATGTATAGATGATGATGATACTGATCGTGAAAATGATGATGATGGTTATGATAATAATGATGGTGATGTTGGTGATAATGACGACGATGATGATGATCAACAGCATGTGTTTATGGTGAAAATGTTCTGTTATAAACATTCAAATGCGCTCGCTCCTCCAATAGTTACAGACTGTACATTTGCTTGAAAAGGTTTTGAGAAGGTTTTTAGGCCTGTTTTCATGTTTTCTAAAGTTAGTTGCCATATTTGCCAAATATTTAATAAAGTTTCATGAAAATTATTTAAATCTAATAGACATTAGTTCAAGACTATCTTTAATATCTATGTATATCTCAGTGCAACACTTGCGCTATTTATTATTTGTGCGCCCTTGAGCACCATTCTTGATTGATGGATGCATGGTGAGCTGAGGGATGGGTGGAGTTTGGGACTACTCATTTATCATTATCATCACAGGCCTTGGCATCATCACCAACTGATGACCATTGACGTATGAGGCGCTGGTGGTGGTGGTGGTGGTGATGGGGAGGAGCTATATCTGCAGCCCCCGAGTTTGAAAAATCTTAATATTTGGCACAAATTAATGTTGGCCGGGGCAAAACCATTTAAATTTGGGGCAAAATCATCTTGTTTTGGAGCAACATGATCTAGTAGTAGGGCACTTGGGCAAAATTATAAAATAGTGGGGCTAATTCATAATTTGGGTACAATTATTATATTTTGAGGCAACCGTATATATAGTGAAAACGGGATGAATGATATTTGGACAAATGTTCAGAGTCCTATTATAAGAAAAAATTGCTCGTACGCCCGACTGGCTAAACAAAATATTAGCTTACTTGTAACCGCTCTAATCAATATCAATTTCGTAATATAACATACATATATTTTATATACCCTTCATCGCGATGCTTTTCAGAAATACGTGTGACAATGAATTATTGAATTTAATAGCACTGTCAAATGCAATTTATAAAGCCAGACAATCGTATGAGATACATTTCGAAAGTTATTTATTTTCAATGGGCTGTATCACACTAGCGTCCCCCTGCTTTGTGTTGACGAGCATGAATGCAAGCTACCCCTAAAGTGGCAACATCGTTCATATCTCTCTCTACCATGTCTACCCAGGGTATACATGGGGACCCGGAAGGATAGGAAGGATAGGATCCTAACAGGCGACTCGCTGGAATACTCCCTAGGGAGGGGAAATGTGCACTTTGTATGCAGGAATGGTTGCAGTGTGTTTCCGGTGACCAGGGTAATAATTATAGCGCTTAGAGGCTTTACTGCAATTTGCGCTCTATAAATATCTATTATTAGTATTATTGTTATCAACATAATAATTAATCATGTTATGCCATTGTACTGTAAGGTGGCATTGTATAAGTTAGTGTTATACTGTTCAGTTCATGTCCTTATTTTCAAACATGAAGTGTTTTCTTTTCACATAGATATGATTGTTAATCACCTTAAATCCACTTTACTTTGGCATAACAATTAAATCTGGCAGTAGGGGATTAGGTATACTTGGCACTTTCAGGGACACTTATCTCTTTTTATCGAAATGATGTATTTATTATCAAACAAACTTGCAAGCAATCTGTGCTATTTGATTGGTGATTTATCCCTAACAAGAAAGCGAAGGAGAAAGTTCCAGCAAAAAAAAAACTTAGTCAACGACGACGTTTTGTGACAAACATTGCTTTTCTTTATTCTCTATGTTTAACCGATTCACTACTGGAACCAGGTATACCATGGCGATTTCAATATCTTGTAGTCAATGAGTTAATACGATTACCGATGCATTATGCTCCACTTTCAATTTGATCGAACTATAATGATTCCACGTACCCTGTAAGTCGAGACCCATGTAATTGGGGGTGATACAAAATATTGCTCCGGCGACAATTGCTCCTTGGATTTTAGCGGCACGCTATCGTTATCGTGGTTATAGTTAAGGAAGGTTTAGGTTGGCTTCAATTTAGGGTTATGATTGGTTACAGGTTTTTGGCTCTTTCATATGACCCCGTCCCCCCTCACTCCCAGTGTAGGTGACAAGTATTTCACCGGTAGGAGGTGAAAGCCTATATTATATGAAGGATCTTCTCAATGCCCATGAGCCGCTTGGAAGGAATGCTCCCCAGGGAGTGGAGATGGTGCACACTATGTGCGCTGGTTTGCATTGTATCCTATGACCGGGGGTAATATTATCATTGTAAAGCGCTTAGAGATGATTATCAATCGTATTAGGCGCTATATAAATCGAGTATATTAGTATTATTATTAATAATACTGTGACCTTTGACATGTTTGTGACTGCAACGGTTAAACGGAGTCTGAAGGTGTATTATAACGCTCGCCAGGTGAGAGATGTCACGAAAGTGTTCAGCGAGATTGACACGGAGGAATGGGGAGGGTAATAGAGGTCACGTGTTCGGGTCCAAGGCCAAGAGCGTTCCTCTTCACTTCCCATCCCAGCCCATCAGTGGCGTAGCGCCAAGGGGGGGGGGGGGGGGGGGGTTGGAGGGCTAGATCCCTCAATAATTGAATAATAACACGCATGAAAAAAAAAACCATAAGGGGCCAATCCTTTATAAAAGAATAACAAATCCGTTGTAACAAGTAATCATAAAATAAAGAAATACATATAGTGAGCCCCCCTCAACATTTTCGCGTGGCCCCCCCCCCCCCCCCTTTATCAGTCCGAGGCCACGCTACACCACTGTATCCCATCACCGTGTCATGGGCGACACTCCGTCTACAAATTACCTATAGGCTCTATATTATAATATAGGAATAATTGTTTGCACGGAATATTCTTCCAAATTATCAACGATTATAGCGATGAATTTTCACACGGCGTCCTCAGAGATTTCACAATAATTGTGAAATAACTGTGACATTGCTTTTATTATATATTTTCTAGCTATACCCTTCGTTTTGTTTACCATTATTATTACCCATGTATATTGTTTGTCATAGGCTGATACACGTCATCGTGAATCCAATGGCATAAAATACCAATAAAGGGGTACACTTAATGATAAACAAAATGAAGGGTGTATACGCACGCACGCACGCACGCACGCACACATACACGCACGCACACACACACACACACACACACACACACACACACACACACACGCACACACACACACACACACACACACACACACACACACACACACACACACACACACACACACACACACACACAAACACACATATATATATATATATATACACACACGCACACACGCACACACGCGCGCACACACGCGCGCACACACACACACACACACACACGCACACACACACTACTTCTACTTCTTCTACTCAAACACATAGTTTTCCGTTGATATGTATTGGTCATGTGGCTATACTTAATACACTCACCATCACCATCGCACATACACACACACAATTACACACGCATACATCTACACATAACAAAAAGCACACAAACACACCCACTTAGCAGTAACCCAACACGGACATACACACATACAATGTTAATTACGTTCTAATAAATATGGAAAGTAATTCAGACAAGTGTGTTTATCACTGTTTACATAAATATGGCAAACACGTAATTAGTTATTCGAGTTTTCCCGATAAGCACACATGTGATTACTACAGATCAAATTATTGGCTATTTGATATACTGTACATGATCATTATTACGAGGTACGAGGCTATTTTCACTAGTGGCTCGAAATAGTGCATGATATATTTGTTTTATATCCTTCGCATAATCATAATCATGGCAAAAATAAATGATTTCAATTAAATTAAAGAAAAATATAAAGAAAAACAAAGCATTGATCATGGAACCATCACTGCACTGACTATGTTCTGTTTGTGACACTGACCCCCTTTGCGCAATAGTCCTAGCGCAGAGCGCGTATTGCGCTATCTTTCCATTCATGGTTCCGCGCCTTAACAACTAATGCGCACCCAAATGCAAAACGCGCGTATCAAAGTGAATTATTAACCTGCTTTACATTTACTACACACGTGTAATTGTATGGAGAAACTAGTTATTCGTACATTACACATACATCTAGTGTAGTGCAGACCGCGGCCAATTTTCTCATGACGAATTAGTGTCACGACCACAGAAGGACAACGATGCACAATGTGCACCATTGTCGTAATTTTTAAATTCGAATACCGCTACGTTATACATGAAATGCATCTCTAGAATATTCTTGGGAATTTATTGATATTCACGGGTGAAAATATGCTGTATTTCTTTTTAAATAACTCTTTGAGAAATCTCGTCGAGCATCTTTCGCAAGCTAAAACAAGACCTCTGCTCGCGGGGAAGTTTTATAACACGCATCTCTATGGGCTCAATATGATTACCCGGCGTCTATGACGTCATTCATGGAATAGCATTTACTATTCCATGAATGACGTCACGCATAGCACATTTTCTCCATGGGCATTACTATGTTTGGTCACATGACGCTATGTAGACCAATCACTGAACAGGATTTCATTCATGTAGGATATAATACTAACTACTACACCTACTATCTACTATTATCGACTACTATTACTACCATTACCACCACCACCACCACACACCACCACCACCACATACCAATACCACTACCACCCACCTACCACTACCACTACCACTACTACTACTACTACTACTACTACTACTACTACTACTACTACTACTACTACTACTACTACTTATTACATAATTTCGGAAAATTTGTATAAGTCCTACAAATTTCTGTAAATATATTATACAAAAATGGTTTTAAAATTGTGTTTGATGATCTCTTTATTGAATAATTCTTTTTGACCTAACATCACATTCACTTATTAAAAAAAAATGAACTGGTTTATCTAAAACTGCCGCCCCCGGGCGCAATAGATGCTCGGAGGGGTCACCCAAGAGATGCACAGCGCCCACACACACAAACACACAGACGCGTTTATATACCTCGGCATGATCGTGCACACACGCACACATTTGCACATGTATTAGCTAGCACGCACGGATGGCACAGATTGACAACCAGTGGTATGTTCGCCTGGGCAAAATTTCAAAACATATTTGGGTTAGAAGACGACAAGTTATTCAGTCATGCAGAGACGAGACTTGAACTTACCCCCTCCTGGTGGGTACGCCTAACACGACGAAGCA